>LUGF01055674.1:104807-125678 GCA_001625245.1 Calycopis cecrops | reverse complement strand
CTTTCTGTTACAATTTTTGTACATTACTAATCATATTCATTCTTAATACAGTAATTTAGTTTAATATTACTTAGCAATCAGGTATCTATTAGTCTAAGGAATGTACTAATATAATGAAATATTTCAGGGACGGTAGTGAGGATAACACAATCGAAAATGTTGGAATACAAGAGAATGTATGTGTGTGTCAAATGTAAATATGAAATGATTGTTGAAGCAGATTTTGAAAGTAGTTATATACTGAAGGCACCAACAAAGTGTGCAAACATAAATCCAAAATGTAAAGGCACTATATTTAACCAGTTCAATCTGGTATCCCGAATACACTGTAAAGACTATCAGGAGATAAAAGTACAAGTGAGTATTCAACTAATATAATAAATTCTATATAGTATTTGCACAAATTCCCCTTAATAATTTGCACCATAATATTAAAAAGGGAAAGTGTTTTTTTACTATAAAATGTAATCAAACTCTAAGTGTACAAATCCTCTTTATTGTATACAAAAAGATCCAATCAGAAAAACGGACCACATAAAAGAATAGAAATATTATTTATTACTTATCCAAGTGTACAAAAGGCAGACTTATTTCCTTCAAAGCAATTTCTTTCAAACTGCAGACAATATCTATGTAAAGTGATTTTCTCTTTGTAGAAAAAGCTTTTTTAGAATTATGGTGCAAACAAACAATTTGAGCCCTTTGGATTCATAAGGTTTGATAATTCCTGTTGTTTATATTGCCCTCATATGGTAGACACCCCTATTTTTTTTGATTGAATGAAAAGGAACATGTTTTTTTAAAGGGAAAACAACCAGTAGGATAATTATGATGACCACTGTTGCCCATGGTCATCTGCACCGCACCACAAGTAATTTTTATTGTTTAGCCACTTTTAGGCAGTAATGCCTACAAAAACTGAAAAATCAATACCATGTTCTCTGAAGTAAGAGAAAAAGATATGAGTAACATCCCCATCATCATTTGATACTAAGTATTGAGTTTGTTGTGATTTTTCAGGAACAAGTTAATAAATTGACTATTGGTACTATACCTGGTTATATGACAGTTGTACTTGAAAATGACCTTGTTGACTCCTGCAAGCCAGGTGATGATGTAATGATTTGGTAAGTAATTTATATTGAAATATAAACTATGACCAAGAACCACTATACTGTATATTGAGAAGAGGGAAAATGATGTGATATTAATAATAAATAAGTCTTTATGTTTGAGAAAATATTTACAACAACAAATTAATCTGCTGTGTTTTTTTTGTCACTTTTATCATAGCTTGTGTGACGAATTTGGGCTTGACAAGCAGACAGTTTCTTTTGGTGACCAGTGATAATAAACATAGCACCATACAACTACATGCTATATAGATGTGTTCTTCCCTTAAGTTAACCTTGTCTGGCATGGGGCTCTCACAATCAATTAATGAATTACGCGAGACGTCAGTAATCCTTGTCAATTTGAATTGAACATCAACAGATATACTCTTACAAAATATCTTTTATTTGCAGTGGTATAGTACGTCGGAGATGGAAGCCATGTTCGGCGGGTCAAAGGTCTCGGGTGGACCTTGTGTTTGAGGCCAACTATGTGGAAGTAAGCAACGCTAAGAGATCTGAAGTAATCGCTACATCCCCTGATATTAAAGATTATTTCAATGAATTTTGGGCAAAGTATGAACATCTTCCTCTACAGGGTAGAGATGAGATTCTGGCGACTGTTTGTCCACAGGTATTATAAAAAATGTCAAATTTTTTATATTACATTTAAAGTATAATATAACAACAATGACCATTGCATTATAAATAAAATAATTAAAAGGTTTAAAATTGATATTGCACTCCATAAAAATGTTGTCGGGCATTGAGTTCAAATATCTTCATGGCACACAGATTCCCATCTGGAGTAACATAATAACTAGTATCTGATTTAGCTTCCGCCAAAAGTTAGTGTCTATAAAATGGCACATTAAGGGGTTAAGTATTATGTAAGCACTGATATTTGCTTTGCTTGTTGAATATGTACAATGACTTTTGCTAGCAAGAAGGGGACGGGGGGTAAGGTTCTCCGGGGTGGTGTGTCCCTTGCACTTATGAAGTGACACTAAGATCCTTTCCAGACAATTCCAGTTACAATATTCATCTCTATATTATATTAGATAAAATTCTCGTGTCATATTGTTAGTTACCGTACTCCTCCGGAACAGCTAGACCGATTCTCGTGAAATTTTTTCATCTCGATTTTTCCACGGGATCGAAACTTACGCGGGTAAAACCGCAGAGCGGAGCTAGTAGTCTTATATATTTACTGTTTCAGGTGTATGCCCTTCACCTAGTGAAATTGGCGGTGTTACTGACAGTCATCACGAGCGCCAACCACGACATAGAGGGTGAGAGAACTAAAGATGAGAACTACGCCAGCCACGTGCGGGAGCAGTGCCACTTGCTGTTAGTTGGCGATCCTGGTTAGTATCAAACTATTAACCTACTTCTTTGTGTACCACTTACAACTTTTTACTGTTGGGTACGTTGGAATGACAGTGGCGCCATCTGTTGAAAATTGCTCGCATTGTATTGTGTATACTCGGAAACCTTTGTGGGCTCATGCACAACAACTTTGCTAATTAAATAGTTTACGATTCTATAAAAGACATACAGACGAACATTCATTTTTATATATTATATCTCTATATTTGTATAAAATTCCCGTGTCACAATGTAAGTTACCATAGTCCTCCGAAATGTCTGGACCGATTCTCATGAAATTTTGTGTGCATCGTCTGAGTTCATAGGTCTGAGAATCTGCCAACAGCTATTTTTCATCTCGATATTTTCACGGGTTTAAATCTCACGCGAGTGAATCTGCGGAACGCAGCGAGTATATTGTACAGATATCTGCTAGATGCCCAACAGACGTTGACTTCTCATTATTGTCATGGTAAAGTGTAACAATAGATGCATTGTCAACCCCTTATTTTACAATATTGTATATTCGAGAGACCGAATACATTGCGATCTGCCGGGCTGATTTGTGAATATAAACCATTCTCCAATCATGAAGGGGATTTGAGAATGGTTTAGAGTTACACACAAACAATTTCGTCGATATCAGTCCAGTCGTTTAGAAGGAGCTCAGCGACATACACACTCACACAAAAAATAATCTTTATACAAGGTTGATAAAAGCGAGAGGCGTTAAATTAACCCACATATACTATAAGTGCCTACAGTTAAACCGTAACTATTAAAAAAAGCTTACAACAAGTATACAAAAATACTTTTTTCAAAGAAGTTAAACATCGAAAAAATGTAATCATGCTTTACACTGGGCGACTACAGCGAGCGGCAACCTCGCACGCAGGTGACAATACAGCCTGTACGAAGTAAGAAAAAACTTTTAAAAAATCCTGTGGCTAAACTATTGCTCCGATTGATCTGTTTTTTGTTGTGTAGCCTGGAAATGATACACTAAATATCTGGTTTCATTTAACGCTTTTATCAACCTTGTATAAAGATAGATTTACAGGCAAACAATGCCTTTATTAATATCCCCAGGCACGGCTAAATCTCAGTTGCTGAAGGCTGCTGCGGAGTTGACTCCCCGCTCCGTGTTCACCACCGGCGCGGGCAGCACGCTGGCCGGGCTCACGTGCGTGGCGGTCAGGGTGAGTTACACACATACATGCATACATATACACATTACCTTCTAGTATTATTGAACACAGTTCCTTTTCATTTTTATATCGGAATGCATCTCTCCTATCTGCGAGAGAACTGAACAGGGTCTTAGGGTCAATTCACACCAAAAGCGCGGCGAAGCGCAGGGAAGCGCAGCTTATGTGTCATATGAATTTCAACTTTATAATAATTACTATAATACTTATTATCGCATGAGAAACTCGAACGAGTCGCGCGGATTCTCGCGACTGCGCGAGAATTCGCTGGAATCCGCGCGGAAGTCGCGAGAATTCGATAATAAGTACTACAGTATTGAAAATAAAGTTTAAATGTATATGACACTGAAACTGCGCTCCGTTTCGCTGCGCTTCGCCGCGCTTTTGGTGTGAATTGAGCCATACACGTTCTTTATGAAATACGTTCACAGGAGGAGGGCGTATGGCAGCTAGAGGCGGGCGCTCTGGTGCTGGCGGACGGCGGCGCGTGCTGCGTCGACGAGGTGGCACACCTGCGGGAACACGACCGCGCGGCCATGCACGAGGCCATGGAGCAGCAGACCATCTCCGTCGCCAAGGTAACTGCTGCTGAGTGCTTTTGCTGACACACAAAGGTAACTGCTGCCGAGTCCGCTGATCTCTGTGTATGGATAGTGGGTAGTTCGTCAGTTCGCCTTTGAGGCCACTTCAACATTTTGTTGTTGAGTTACTAAAGAATAAAAATTGGCGATTTTTTTTAACTTCCAACTAATTGAAATATATAATCATACTATCATATAAAATCATACTATTTTACAATTATTAAGCACATGAAATCTGAAATGTTGCCGTCAAATCCAATATTCTACCTTAATAAAACATATACACCTCATAAAACGCGAGAATATAGCTCTTATAACACATGTTCCAGGTGGGTATAGTGTGCAAGCTGAACACGCGGTGCGCCGTGGTGGCGGCGTGCAACCCGCGCGGCCGCTACCGCACCGAGCGTCCGCTGGCGGACAACGTGGCGCTGGGCACGCCTCTGTTAAGTAGGTAAATATATTGATCATATTATTTATGTTATTGATGTATTTATGAGATCTCTATAACTGGATAGCTGATAGTTCACTGTAGACGGCATTTGAGCTATTTTGTGCTTGTGCTGTTGACGAATGAAAATATAAAATATATCGCAGGAACGCTACCGCATACGCACTTGCTAATACTCCGACGGTACATAATTTTCAATATGTAGATGCTCTGAAATTTGACTCACGCGCAATAACGTATAATTTTACTAGTTCATTAACCCATACCGAGGAGTTACCACTCACATTCTTTCTTATATTTTTAAAAATTATTCCTCATGAACTGATGATACTCAACTCAAGTACTACTACAAGATTAGTAGGATTCATAGATGTTATAATTAATAATGTAGGTACTAAAATAATAAGATTGAGTCTGTGAGCAATAACCATATTAGCGTATTAAAACACTCGTAGTGAGTGTTTCAATGCTGAAAATATACACTGCGTTGCAAAAAATTACTGCCGGCACTGCTTAGTTTTATAATTATTTTCAAATACATCCAGTAAATTTTGGATCACAGCCATTATCTAATTGTAGACATTGGACCTATATACTGTCACTTTACTCCGATATGTGACTGAGAGGTTCTTCCCCGCTCAAGCTAATTTGGCTACAATACAGTCATCTTACTAAAATTTTGGACGTAATAACTTATTAATAGGAGTTCTAGAATTGACTTGCCAGCTGCTAACTCGCTGATAGTTTGGGTATATAAAGCTACAGGTAGAAAACAATAAGGTAAAATTCAATTTTGTTATTTGAAGAGATAAACACACAAATACTATAGATCACGTATATTTTCAGATTCGATTTAATATTTATATTGCTGGACTCTACAAATAAGTCGTGGGATTCGCTAGTGGCGAACCACGTGCTATACGGAGACAAGGGGATAAGCAGTTCAAAAAATAAATGGAGCGTCGAAAAGTTACAGGTAAGCTTTAACAATTGTAAACTATCCTACTCAGAATCATTTAACTTGATTAATTTGTTTAATTGAAGCAAGCTCTCTGTAAGAGGTGGTGTCACGCTGCATGGATGCATGTAGCCGAATTGGGCTAGCACGACATAGGGATGGATCGATATTCATCGATGTTAGAAAAACATCGATGTTAAGTCCTCAAAACATCGATACATCGACGATATGAGGATAATATCGGAACATCGATGTTATGAGAAAAATATTTTAACATATGAATATCGCTTTTTGGAAAAAACCGATACTATGACTAAGATAAAAAATAACATTTATGTCTCTTTTTCTAACGTTGTTCCGCATAAGTATATCTAGATTTCTCTTGCTATTATTATTTCCATGTCAGTTCTAGATTATACTGCAGATAAATACATTTAAACTTTACAATAAATATTATTATTTTCTTACGTACCAAAAACAACGGTATTTCCGAACACCGATGTTTTCCTTTCGATGTTTATCGAACATCGATGTTTAAGGGTCGATGTTAACATCGATGTTTTTCTGACATCGATAATCCTTAGCACGACAGGGGAGGTATCTGTCGCTTACATTTGGTGTAAAGTTACAGCAGTGCTATCGTTTCGTGCGGTATGTAAGTAGCTGGTGGCGCATGGAGGAGGAGGAGAATGGAGGCCAAGGCCTCGCGCCTGTGTAACCTATGCGGATGTCTCCGACTGAGTAGTCGGAAGAACAAGCGAGTCGCTTTTTCTCTTTACTATAAAACACTTTATATATCGCGCATCAACATATAAACAACAGTATACTCATTATATAACTATTTTCATATCTAATTTTTCAGACATACATCAGTCTGATAGGCCCGAGAGGTGTCCAGAGGACGCGGTCGGCTAACGCGATACTACAGAGCTACTACATGATGCAGAGGAAGTCGGAGTGCAGGGATCCTTCCCGGACCACAGTGCGGATGCTCGACAGTCTCATTAGGTGACTATAAGTGGTTTCGGTACCTGCGTGGTTATTAAAATCAATAAATAAATCACGCTGTATAATAAGCAATCTATACGAACATAAAATAACGCTAAAGAGGGTCGAATGTCTGTACATGGAATCTAAAAGAGAACATAATATTACAACAGTTTTTAGAATGGGCTATTTTCCGTTATTAAAAATAAAAGCTTATTTATTGAATGTAATCTTTAATTAATATGACTTATAAAGTCGTTATGTAGTGAAATTATTTGTAACTAATCAATATTTTATTTTAAAATCTATTTTTAGAAATATTTATTTTTATTCATAAGTCACGTGATACGAAATGACGTGAAATGGACGATGACGAATTACTTTAAAATGTAACTTTTTTTTCTGTGCACCTTAATATGCTTCATAAAGTATATTTCATTCATTCATTCATAGTATTAGCCACTTGTCAAATTTCTAGCTCAACTTATTGATTTGTCAACTGACAACAACTACAACAAAAAAGTTCTAAATAGTACTGGCAGTAATTTTCGGAACGCAACAAAGCTAACACGTCCCAAGACGCCATTTTGCTTAAAGAGGCGTTTTCGCAGGTTTTTTAAATTACGAATCTTAATTTGAAAATATGAGATAAATGCTTATCAGAATTTAAAAATAAAATTGTATAAGTTCTTCCCATTTGTATGTTTTTGGTTTTATTTGACAAGGTGTTACGTCAAAATATCTACCCGTATACGCCTCTCTGGGACAATGTATGTTTCACGAAAAACTTCATAATGCTAATATGACGTGAAAAATATTTTTACGGCACGATTTGATGATACAAAGACTACTTGAAATCTTTAAAGCTCTTAACAATGTATTTATTATTTTTCAGATTGTCCGAAGCACATTGCCGGTTAATGTACCGAACGACCATACTGGCTATGGATGCGATAATTGCAGTGGCTTTGGTCGATCTCTCGATGCAAAGCTCGATCGTACACGACAATCCTGACGCGTTACATTCAACCTTCCCAAAACACCCTGACTACGAATATCTCTGCACAGCGAGAAAGCTTTTGTTGAAATTAAATCTCTATGACATATGGCAAGAGGAGCTACTGTACTATGCCAAACTCTTAGAAGTGGATCATAAGACTTTAGAGAGCGAGATATCACAGAAAAATCATAAATCATTCATGAAGTTTAACACTTTATGTGATGATAGTATTACTTTAAGTTTACCTGTTACTAGTTCTTACTTCAATGACTTAAAACAAAAATATTCTCAGGTAGCACTTGATGAAGGAACTGCAAATGAAGAAACCTCAACAACAGCATCATCAAGCACTGTGTCTAAAGAGGAAGAGACACCTAAAGCATTAGAACGAAAAAAACGCAAACGCAAAGAAGTTGTACTAGAGAATGAAGCAATAAAGAGAGATAGTAAAAAAAATAAAACTACTACTAAACTTAACACTAGGAATAGTGACTGTAACATTGAAAATATGTTAAATGCAGTGCCAAGTGTTAATGACGTTTTCAATGATTTAGGAATTGATATAAAAATTGAGAATTTTGATAAAGAAAACATAGAAGAAATAAGTGATGTAAGTGATAATTATGTAACGGAAAAGTTAAAAAATAATGTAGAAGAGGAAAAAGGAGACAAATGCAACGGCCGTAATTTTGATAAAACAATAAACAAACTAAAACAATTTGAATTTAAAGAAAAAAATGATTTGAGTAGACAACAAACAGAAAGGTCTATAGAAAAGAATATTAAAAATGCAGCATTGAAGACAGACAATCCAAACAAAATTAGTGCCTCTACAAGTTGGAACAAACCGTCAGGTTCACAATCTATGTTCGAGAGTTCCGATTGTGATATAGACTTAGACATTTAAACATGTTTAACATGTTGAAGTAACAAATCATGTGTAAATTGTGTATATTGCAAATAAAATCATGAAAATTACTATTCAGATCTGCCTTTATAAGGAATTTGAAAACATTGCATTATGGAAATTTAAGAATAAACTGGTATTTATTTAAATAGGACATATATATTCTTCCAAGGAACATATAATTTTTAGAAAACAATAACTTATTATTATAATTTTAAAACTTGATTGTTATTATTTATAGTCTGGGGTTCTTTTTATATATAGCTCTTGTGGATGAAAGTAAATTTTATTTTGCATATTAAATTAACATGTACTTATGTAGAATTCTGTGATACATGCAATAATGTATTTTTATTTTTAATAATAAAATAGTGTTTATTAGAAAGTTTCATTATGGTAATTTTTTTGTCCTTATCCATTGCTTCGGAAATGAAAGTAATAACAGCTGATATGAACATTAATAGGGTATATTTAACTATGATACACACTGGGAGGACTTAGCATTAGGGTCAATTCACACCAAAAGCGCGGCGAAGGGCAGCGAAGCGGAGCGCACGTTCAGTGTCATATTATGAATTTAAACTTTATTTTCATTACTATAGTACTTATTATCGAATTCTCGCGACTTCCGCGCGGATTCCGCGCGTCTCGTACGAGTTTCTCATGCGATAATAATTAGTATTATTGCAATTACTATAAAGTTCAAATTCATATGACACATAAACTGCGCTCCTCTTGAATTGCTGAATTGACTCTTAGGGTTGAGTGCTAAACACAAGTCTTGCGTATTTGTTGATTTTTTAATTTATGTTATTTTGTTGAGTTTAATTGCCTATTTGTGAACTCATACAAACTGATGGATCAAAACATTCTTCAATGCTACGTAAATATCCCAGATGTTTCGATATATGAATGATTTTGTCACTGGCATTAATAACTGCTGTATCAATATTAACAGTTTTATAGATTATAATGCTGTCCCATTTTTTGTGGTTTTCTTCAACAAGCTCTCCAGATGCAAGTTGTCAAAGGTCCACATTGCCCGATGGTAGATTGGATGAATATACATGCATGCATGCATAGGCAATGCATTTGTATATTCTGGAGAAACCTATGCTTTAAAGTTACTTTAGCTCATAATATTATGGTCTGAGATATTGCTCCAGTATATATGATAGAGAGAAAACAATAATAATTAAAAAATAAAGAATTATATTAATTAATTTATTTAATGCATATTTTGTCTACTACAAACTAAAGTTATTATTGTTCTTCAGATGTTCCTTTATAGGGGTCTTCTTCGTAATTTTCTATTAAAAGGTTTTTAAACCTTCTTACTGTGACAGCAATGTTTTCTTCCTTAGGAACTATGTTTAATATCACGACACGAGCAACATTTAAATGATCTGGGTTCTTGGGGCTCACATGTTTAATGACATCTACTTCATAATCTTGTCGTATCTGAAAAAAAAATTAATGGTTGTCTGTAAAGTCAGTTTACGGACAGTAATAATTGTCATAAGAAAAGAGTCACCTATTCATGTATTAGACATTCGATTTCGATCTTTCTGTAGAGGTGTTGCCCTTTTTCACAAAAAGTATAGCAACAGCATAGCTGTCAGTTAGCAGTGGCATCATGTGAGAAGAGGATCTTCCCATCCAAAATCACCTGCAATGCAGCATAGCCACTATCACTTGTTTCACATATACTTATACTACGAATACTTACAGGTATGCTTTTCTTCAATATCTTTTTTCCATTTACTCTTATTTTACTTTCATAGAACAATTGTTCTATTTTGCTGAAAGCAAAATAAAGCATTTAAATAATTATTATAAAAAAAAAAACTATATAGGAGAGAAGAGCAATTATTTTTTTATTTCTTACTACAATTTAGGATCTACAAATATTTTTTTAGTACATCTAATATCTTCAAGCAACTTCAATGCTTGTGAAGGCAATATAGAACCCATTACACTGTCATATGGCAGTCATTTGGCCTAAACAAGGGCTTGATAATCTCAATAATGCAACAACAAAATTGATGTATAATTTGCTTTTACCAAAATATAACAGGCATGGAAATTGTGCCCATCATTGGGTTCTATTAGTAGTCCATAATGCTCTTGTATCACAAGACATTTTTGGAAGAGTTGCAGTTAATACTTTGTATGACCATTTATGTTATAAAAGAGACTTACTTTCTTGCTATTCCTAGTGAAGACTTAAGAATCATATCAGTTCTAAGTGAGGTAGTATTGAACTTAACAACTTTCGAATCTTTTGATAATGTTAAATCATCATCATTGATGTCTTCTAGATTGTCATTTTCATCATCTGAATCTGGATCTCTTTGTTGCTGTTGGGTTGAAATGGTATTAATTGCGAAGACTTAATGCCATCAAGTGAAGTCACAAAAGACAGTATGGAGACTGAAGGTTGCAGGGTGTAGGCATGCCAAGTTGAAATTACGAATTTGTGGTAAATAATTATTTCAAATACGGGACAAGGGTCAAAACAGCAGGGCCCAACCAGTGATGGGTGATTCTTCCAATAAGTCGTGGGAATAGCAAATGCGTTTTTTTGCATTGCCTAAAATTTGGCTGGCCGGCTATCAGTGGTGGTCAAGACACCCTAAGGGACGTATTGAATAGGGCTCAGAAGCAGGACGGTTGGCAAGCCTAGTTGTAGAATCCGTTTAGGTGGTTATATATCTTCTATGTAAATAGCATAACTGAACTGAATAATATTCAATACATATGTTGTAAAACCTATTGAGAAATAGTGAGTAGGTGTACTATCATCAATTTCAAAAATTGGCTCAATGCATTGTTTAGTTTTTATTATAAACAAAAAACTACTACTGCCTCTTTGAACAATCATTTCTGAAGTAGATTGACTTGAACACCCTATAACAGCCTCTAATTCCCATTTAAAAAGTATTAAGCTTTTTATAGTTTAACAGAAAATTAAATTTATTTACGCATTGCCCTCAAAAATAGGCTTCGAGTGTGATCCGATGGTTACTTATTTGGGATTCGCAGTTAGACCGATTACACACTAAAACACAGTAGATGCCATAATCTGCTAAAAGGATAATTTATATATATTATTAATTTCCCAACCTTTTTTGATTTACATCGAATAACACTGTAAGTAAAGTTATTATTTGCATGTCCTAAGGTACGATAATTTACATTTTGTTTATTATTTATACAGTGATATAAGGAAATAGGCAGAATTTGTGCACCTCTGTAAAATGTACGATACAAATATATGGACGAATTTATCTGTTTACAAATGGAATTCATTTTATGATTAAATAATAAAATAGAAAAATATCTTTGTCGTAAATTTTGATTTTATTTTGACAAATGACATTTAATCCGAAATCAGATGGTGTCTGATAAGTGACATCTATCATTAGTCAAAAATATCGATTCATTCTACGAGTACCACGATCGTTTAAGTGATTTTTTTGAGAATACCTAATGTTTTTGTTACTAATGTTTTTTTGTGATAATTTAATTAATTTATTTTTAGTAGTATATTGAATTGGCTTCATTATTATTATTATATCATACTGGGAACGTCAGTCGAATCTTTTACACACATACTAATTTGTGCGATCGCACAGAGAGGGCGCTACCCTAAGCGTACTTCGGTAACAATGCGCAGGATTGAATAGAGGTGGCGCTATGTGTCTTAAATTGTCGATGAACTTAATGTGATATTTATAAACATTTTTTAAAATGTATTATTATATCAAACAATATTCATAACCATCATCACCAGACTACAGTAATTCGAATAAATATTAGTCATTGGCCAAAGTATTTCATAATTTTTCCTGTACTCAGAGTAGGTATGGTAAAAGAGTACTGAAAAAGGAGTGTAGGTACAGTACTCTCTTTTTTCCTCTAACCTGAAGTGAAACCCCTACAACAAGTTTTAAATTGACCTTTTAGAACATGATAATTATTTATTTTATTATATTATGTAATAAATCTAACTCTTGCTTTGCGTAGAGTCAGAGAGATCGAATCAGCTGCTCCATTCGGTATTTTCGGACCGATTAGACTTGGCAATCTTAAAGAAAAGAGGTAATTCATATTTAAAGGTCGAGAACGCATGTGCGCGATATTTGGTGGGTCGGTAATAATTTACCTGATGGTAAACAACGACAAACAGCAGTCGGATCACCTGATGACTGCTGTTTGTCTCCTAATTTCCTTCAAAAAGAAAACCTAGTTGAGGTACGTCGTATGGTTCTTTGCGCATTGTGCATGTTTACCTACAGTAGATCGTAGCGTGTATGGACGTACCGGTCAGTGGCGTTAACTACTTTCGGGGCTCGTGGCAAATGTGTCGGCTCAGATTCATGGAACCTCTGTCTCCCAGTAGAGAGATGCTTAACCAGTAAATGTTTCGTTCAACCTGTGCGTTGTCCTCGGTCGAAACGGAGTCTTCTCGGGCCGGGAGCCGAGGTATTTTGCTACATTTTGTACTTTGCAGGTTGCTACCTTCTTGTTAAGCCACCGGTTCCGGCACCGTACGATGTCATTTGAAAGAGTTCCATTCTACAATGGTCACCAAAGCAAGTCTATTTTCTTATTAAATCTTACAACAACTGAACATCGCATCGTCTGGCCATAAAACGAATTAATAGGTTTATCAATTCTCTGAACCTTAAAAAATATAAGAAATTTATTTACTTAAGATTAGTATCTATGCTTGCTTTATGCTACATTAAGTATTTCTTGTAAAAAAAAACTCGTAGGTAAGTAATTTGTCTAATCCTTACTTTGGAAATATTTTGCTTGGGTTAATAGTACCTAACCAACCTAGCTTGCAACTGAATCTCAAATTCCACCTGTCCAACTGTCATGCACGTATGCGTCACAAAGACACAAAGTAATTAACTCAAAGCCGAGAATCTAGAAAAAGAACGTAAAAATCTTGTTGAATGTCCTCCAGAATAGCGTCTGTAATGCATTCCGGTTGACGTTGACGCAGGGAGCGTGTCGGGAGACCGTGGGAGCCTACTTGACTCGAGTGTCAGTCTGTCTGTCCTACACTTGGACGTCGAGTTGCAGCACTCTTTAAAATTCATACACACCGTATTATCCTCTGGGCAAACGTGTTAGGGTTTCATTTTGCGCGCACGGTTAATTTTAGACTTTAATATTTGTTCCTCCTTGTACGTCGATAGTATCTCGCGCTTGGGCGACGTCGGGGCGCTCCAAAGTAAACACCTACACTGATAACGCTCCCGAGTTTGGCTCGCGGATATTTTGCAACTTCTGCTATTATCATATCTGCTCCCTGTTTAAATTGTGTGCAAGGATTTAAATTTGTGTCATATTTATTCAGCAAATTCTCATATTCTACATCAACATTAATCAGTCATCGATATCTTAATTCTTTTAGTTACTTTGCAACCCTTAATAAATGCCAGATTGATTGTACGGTATATACATACATATTCGAGTGTTTCAGTCAAACTTAATAAATTCTAGCACAATTCAAATACTTAATTTCCCAGACGTGATGCCCAGCCATGAAAGTCACAATAGTAAATCACGATGTGTCCGATATACTGTCGCGTTTTGTGGGGTATCAAACAAAGCGCAACAGGTCTGTCACATCTCGCCGGTATCCTGTGAACGAGAGACTCCCACTAACTTTACTAAATTATTAGTAGTAGTGGTCGTAGGTGACCACAATAAGAAACACATCTCGCCCATCAAGAGCCAGCTCAACCAGGTTTATCTGCAGTGGCATAACAATAAGATGGCGAGTCGGCAAAATGACACGGCGCCGACCGGTTGTCGAACAGTGCCCACAGGAACATCACACTCATTGAATAAGTTTATCTGTATTAAGGACGGAGCAGCCCTACCGACGATTTGCGACAGGCCTGTTTAACTGTGAATTATTATTAATGTATCGTTTATTAAAGGGCTTATAGGGACAATAATTAAAAGGGCCGAGGGCACATTTTATCACATTATCCACGGCTTGTCTCGGCGACACGTACACATGTCTCGAATTCGAAACGACTTTTTTATTTTCGTATGGGATCATACACGGTGCGTTCAAAGGGTTTTTTAATTTGACACACTTTATCGCTTTCTCTTGTCGTTTAATGGTTGTGGGTATGGCGAGATATATCACACTGAGTAGACGTAATTAAATAACA
Organism: Calycopis cecrops; assembly: GCA_001625245.1. Lineage (NCBI taxonomy): Eukaryota > Metazoa > Arthropoda > Insecta > Lepidoptera > Lycaenidae > Calycopis > Calycopis cecrops. Next base: position 110,903 of record LUGF01055674.1, on the reverse strand, counting down.
AAGACATTTGGGGCCTCCCTGCTACTGGCCCATTATGTTTTTATGTTATGTGAATGAACTCCTTCATGGTCCATAATAGCGGCGACGGCTGACTCCGTAGCTGAAAATATCACGCTAAACGATGGCCTATTTATGGCCGAGAGTGTTTATTATAATCGTTATTCTCATCATTACGAATCCTATTCCATTATTATGAAGAATACCAATGTCGCTCCGCAGTTCCTCTCATGGCTAACATTTTTACACTTTAAAAACAGATGATACCGTCATTAGTTACTTTATTACTAGTGTCTATAAAACAGTAGAATATTAAGCAGATATAATATGCGTTTATCTTTTGCCCAATGTCGCCGAAATCTCCATCAAGAAACATATCATCGCTTCTCAGAGCTACTCCGTGAAGTCAAAGTCAAAAACGTTACATTTTATCATAACAATATAATCTCGTGATCTCATAGTGAAATTTAAAATCTCTACCACCGGTTCCAATCCCACACAGCTACGAGTAAAAGGTAAAATAAACTCAGCGGGTCTTCTGATGAAAAAGGGAGCAGCAATTCTGGGAAAAAATGTAGTTAAAATAAAGTACTGGAATAATACGATAATAATTATTTTAACTTTAGCATGTCATATTTAGAAGTTACATTCTCGTAATTTCAATGTCTGAATGTATCACACGTTTATGCTTATTAAGTCAGCACTCAGCACTTAGAAGACTGAGGATAAGATGAGTTACAACTTACTCTACTCGCCATACATCGAAATGAACACCTGCGTCCGTACAAGACGTGTAAAGTGGTGGTAACACTCAAGTGAGTTATTATTCTCGGATTCTCAGATTCAGCGATGTTGGACTCTAATCCCATCAAGAGTTGTTTGCCTTTAATGGAATAACATCGTTATTATTTAATAACTGGCTTCCGCACGCGGCTTCGCCCGCGTATAACCACAAAATTTAAAATCTCTATAAATTTACTTATTATGTTATTCTGATATGAAAGCTATATTACTGTAAAGTTTCATGAAAATCCGTTCAGTATTTTTTGTGTGAAAGAGTAACAAACATCTTTACAAACTTTCGCATTTATAATATTAGTACGATAAATACCAACAGTATGAAATCCGCTTGCAGTTTTAGTATTGTAACCAACAATTAATAGTGTGTACCTCGAGTCCCACACACCCTATTTGTGTAGGTACTTATGCATTTATACAGTTATGATGATATAATATTGCGTACGTATAACAATAAATAAACATAGCGTCGATGTTCAATATGCTGCGGAAGTTATGAAGCGATGTAGGTAATAAAGTCCGCAGTTAGGTTATGTTTTGTATATATACAGCATGTTTGGGTTACGACAGCGATTGTTCAAGTTTGTTTGTGGAAGCAGAAGTTATAAAATAGGAATCAGAAAATTTGTGCATCAACCCACGATGTTCAATGTTTTTAGTAACAGGTTGTGCCACGCTGCATGCAGCTGAAAGGGCCGGTACGACCTCGGAAGTACTTCTCGTTCTTACGATACCGGCGTAAAGTAAGTACGTAGCCGGTGGCCCATGGAGGGGGGAGGAGGAGAAGGACGCATCTGTAAAACCTCTACGCGAAGCTCTATGAGCGTCGATAGTCATTAAAATGTCTATGATTTCTTGTTTGCCCTCTTATACTATAAAAAATGTTCTTACTTTCCGTTGCGATTCTTGGTTTTCTATAAATCTATAAAAAAAGTAACCTGCATAGCTGAAGCTACAAGCAAAAGCAAATACAAAAACCTTTCACTGAACATAATGTCCATGTCACATCATAATTGGTCCGATATTCTCGCGCGTCAATATTCGGCTTCTTACGAGGCTGTCAGCCGTTTCACGCTCCAGTAGCACAAAGGACGGACGCCGTGACATGATGAAGTGTCACCTCCGGATGATAAACGACACGCTGCTGGCGGCAAATGAGAAATCCAATTCCCCGCTCGCGTTGCTTCCTTCATCGGGACACGGGTCATAGTTGGGTATTATTAACCCAGGGAAGTAATTAATGGATTCTAAATGACCTGATACTCATTTGGGTTTGGATTTTCCTTGTAATTAGGGATATTGTTCTACGGGTACTTTCGAGATAAAAGAAGTGTGTGTTTCTGATGAGCATTGAACTTTTTCTGCGAGTGTGCATGGCATTTAGCCGTCAACATTGATTTTAATGCTCTATAATTCGACAAAAATATTGTTGATATAACATTAAATCATGGTTGATTCTAGTAGCAGTGTATCGGGCGCCTTGTCCTTAAGGTCAGCAGTAAAACGACAAACAATGACGGCAGAGTACTGATGTTACAATCAGAATGTGTTCATACTCAATAACAACTTCATTTCGCTCGACTGAATAATCCAGACAAATTATACAAATTTTATTTGCACTGCAAAGATACGTACTATAAAACAGGTGGATTATTCGGTTAAACCGACTTAATCCCACGGCAAAACGGACTACAAAGAACAAAGCTGGTCACAATTAGGTATACGGTATACCGTTTTTCGTCGAGTTCTGTTTTCAACATCGGGCCATAACATGTGCAAATATAAATGATAAACAAACACTTCAGCTTCTTTTTATTCCCCGAGAGCGGATGGTCCAGTGTTAAGATCCAACTGATCTTAATTAATGCACGAAATGAGTCACATTGACTGCAATCGGATACGTCCAGAAAACAAAAAAGTATATTGCACTCACAAATAGAACATCTGCGTTTACAAAATTAGCAGGCATCAATGAACCGTGCGTCAGTGAAAACGTATTTCACAAATTTCATGTCAGCAATAAATGATATGATTGATAGTCCCGATTTAGGCTTAACGACTTTATCTCTTTATAACTATATGGCTGCCATAATTTGGCCAGTTATATTTATATTTTGTTACTTTATAAATATATTTTATTTGGTCATTGATGGAGTAACGATCATCTTCCGTAAAGTGGCCAGTTTAAGTGGCGAGTATCTTGGCATTTATAGAATGTATTGAGTAGTTGAATAAGTATTAGATAGGTAATCTGTTTTTCAGGCCAAGTTGTCTTCTTGCATTCTAGACCTCAAATCGGAATTATACATTCAATTATCCATATAAGAGATAGGTACTTATATAGATATAGATTGGATAGATTATTCTTAAATAGCTAAAGCAACACGACGCAAATAAATTTTAATTTACTATCCTAGTCATCTGTATAGGAAACGCTCTTGAGTTTCAGTTCCGTCGCCTGTAGCTACGCAGATAGAATTCAGGGCGGATAAAAAAAAACAAATATGTTTTCTGGTATTAAGCACTTACATTATATGTCGTTTGATGGCTCACTACTACTTAACTTGATTCAAAAACTATTACGGTATTACTCGGTCTTCATATGCCTTTGTATTTTTTATGTAATAGGGGGCAAAAGAGCAGGTAGTTTGTGATAGCCGCCGCCCATAGATATCCGCAAAACCAGGTGGCATGCAGGCTCGTTGTCAGCTTTTGAGAATGAGGTATGCTCTGTGTTGCCACATGGGATCCTTAAAATTAAGGATTCTGTATTTAAATACATCATAAACTTGAGAGGACCCGCATGTCCCGGGTCCATTTTATCGAAGTAGCCATTTTTTGGGTCTCGTTTATGAGCGGAGAACACGGCTGTGACAAACTGGTGCTAATGTTAGTTTTACGAGTAACGTCCCGGCTACACGCACACGGTAACCTAGAGGACGATAAATGATTTTGTCTCGCATAATTTTACTTTCCCTTTCAAATATTATTCATGATATCTTTCTAGTCAAGGTCTATCTTTTTTAAGGGGTAGTGCTACGCTGCATTCGTGGATGCAGCCGAATTGGGCCGACACAACCGGGGAGGTACCTCTCGCTTACACGGCACCGGCGCAAAGTGACAGCTTTGCTGTCGTATTTTGTGCGGTATGTAGCCGGTGGCCTATGGAGGGGCAGGAGGAACAAGGGCAATCTGCGGATATGCGGATGACTACAGGCGTCGGTAGCCATGAGATTGTTTTCAACTGCTGGTTTGCCCTCTTGTACTATAAAAAAAGACGGATTTTGGCTATAGTAATCATGTCTATGGGGAATCGCGATATTATAGTGTAGACACAATCGCACAAGTCTGTTCTCTCATTCTCCCATTCCGATGGGACGGCAGTCCGATTTGATCGGAGAAAAATTAGCGTTGGAAGGCTTAACGTGATCTCCGAAGCACGGGGGTGTATCACTGTCGACTTTTTATTAGCATTGTTATTAGAAATTAAAAATTGAAATAACACCCAACCCGACACTCCAAACCAGGAACCTCAGAGTATGTGATCGAATATCGAGTAAACCAGGAGAAAGGCACATGAATTGTTTACACAGATGCGAGGACTCGGTCGTTACCGGAGTAAAGCGAGGGAAATGGTGTAAATACTGTCAAGTGCTTGTCGAGGTACTGTTTGTATTGTGTAATTGAGAAGGACAGGGATCGACTGCAATAATAGGTTCGAGAGGATCGCTTGAAGTACTTCTCTAGGCCTCTTGTCATTGCGAATGTAATCAAGAGCGGGAGCAAGAGCTATCAGCGTTCTAAGTTCAGCATTGCCATTAATAGATCGAAAATACCAAAATACATTTAAAAATAAACCTGACTGCCTAAAATATTATATTACTAGCTGTTACCGAGCCGAGGTTTTAGCGATAAAAATGAGCCGATAGCACTCTTCAGTCCTGCGACTATCTCCGTACTAAATATCACATCGATCCGTTTTGATGTGAAAGAAGAAACAAGGAAACAAACAAACACACATTCGCATTTAAATTTATAATATTAATATTATCCATATTAGTTTAGTTTCATTCATAAGATCATAACACTACAGAAAGTATCTTTCAAATTCTCAAATTCGTCGGGTAAAGTATAATTACTGTATTTCCCGTAGGTATGGGCGATTTTCCCGCAGTAATAAGTGTTCTAGATGTTGTATTTATACACAACAAAAAGTTTGATCGAATCCGAAACTGTTGGATAGTTTCGAACATCAGCCTGGACAAACAGACAAACAGACAAACGGACAGACCAAAAAAATTTAAAAACATTGAAAAGCGTTCTAATACTATTTTAACGTCGCCCCCAATTAGTTTTTCGTTTTTAATCTAATATTATAGGTATGTTAAAATGCGTTCGTAAGTAGGTACGATTCATGTTGTGAACGGTGAAACAGAAATGTACAACATACGCGTACCTCATTATGGAGGGGAATATATTTGGAGCGTACCTACCTATGTAATGTACAATAATTCACATAGTGAAACAATTCTAAATCTATGTTAATATTAATATACCTTGGTTGGATAAAAAAGTACCTCCTTATTAGGTAGAATTTGAATCCATCGCATTTTATAAGTCAGAGTCCTTGTCGGTCCAATATACAGCACAAAAACAGTTATAAAATATATGAAATACTTTAGTACAGGTATAATAATAAACCTTTACACGGCACACTAATAAAGTGCCAATTGTGGAATTTCACAGAGCAATTTAATTGAAATTACATTGCACTTTGAACTACATAAAAGTTACACCGTTTTACGGCGGGCAGTCGCCGTAATCTTATATTACTATGCTAATTAGTGCGTAGGATTTCTTTACTGAGGCCTCACGTGATCCTGGGAACCCAGATATATATATACTGTAAATTTACAGTAATAGTGTTCTTAAGATAGATAATATTATACTCTGCTCTGGGTATATATATACCCAGATATATATATACTGTAAATTTACAGTAATAGTGTTCTTAAGATAGATAATATTATACTCTGCTCGTGTATATAAAATATAGAAATAGATTCCTTATAACTATAGATATACTACTACTATAGGTATCAAGAATTGCTTTTAAGTACCTAAGTCCTAAAACTCTCTTTTATCGGGGTTTTCTTGAGTTTCAGGTTTTCAGATTATTCCAGATAGGACACATAAAGACACTCAGAGAGATTTTCGACTTTCCCTCAAAAAAAATAAAAAGTACATCATCTTAATTAAACAAAGACGTAGCTAAACCCACGACCACGAGTGTATTATACC
>LUGF01055674.1:63377-81251 GCA_001625245.1 Calycopis cecrops | reverse complement strand
GGTTAATTTTACAGTAGATATCATATTTGTAACTTTTTTCACAATCCATTTTGAGCTTTATCTACAAATTTACCGAGTGTCAAATGTCTTTCAGAATGGCAATTCACAGTTAAATCGAGGTGAACAAAACTAAACTTTAATTTTCCGTACATATTGTGCCAGGTTTATATTAGAAGTTAAATACTTTTATAGCTCTAATAATACTTCCTATTGGTCAAATATATTACCCAAAGGGTTCTACCTTTACATGTATAGGTATATTAATTAATACCGTAACTACCAAACTTTATGGATGACTTGTTAAGTTGTTAGTCTTACGTGAAGGTTTATATGTATTTTTACATCTAGGCTATTCCAGTTGTTACTGAAGTTCGTTTTCATTTCTCTAAATTAAGAACTTTTAGGAAAAGAGAGTGCCACACTGCACGCTTGCATGCAGCCGAATTGGGCCGGCACGACCGTGGAGGACGATTACACGAGACCGGCGTAAAGTGACCGCTGTGCTGTCGCGTTTTGAGTGTTGCGTAAGTAGCCGGTGGCCCATGGAGGTGGGGTGAGAAAGGAGGGCAGCGCATCTGTATAGCCTCTATGCGGATGTCTATGGGAATAGGTAGTCATGAAAATGGCTCCAACTGTTCGTTTGCCCCCTATACTATAAAAAAACGTGTTTCTAGATCCAATTTTACATCGTCATTAAACCCAAAATCGGGAAACATGTTTCTCAACTAACGTATGGTTATAAAACAAAATGGTCACATAATTTGAGCTTCTCCCAAATCAACACATGGCTATTGTTTACATTGTCAACATATTTGGAGTTTCAAGTGTACAAAAACAAACAGCTTTGTGGACGAAACAATGCAGTGTATTCTGTATTCATTGATGTTGCTTATCTGTTCTGTAGCATCTGTTATAACATGTACGGCCCGTAATGTTTTGATTTACAACTGTATTCGACTATCAGTGAATAGTTAAATTGGCTGCTGTTTGGTAATATCTAAACATAAACAGACCTGAAAGAGCCTATTATTTCTAATGTGCGTTATTTTCTTTATTGTCCTATCTATCACGCAAAGTATAGCTGCGTGATAGTCAGGTAGATTCACACATGCTAAAATGTGGCTAAAATACGAAAATATATATAGCATGAACTCAATTTATTACTATTTATTTAGTAACAGAACTAGTAACTGAGTTTTTTTTTTACTTATCAATGCGTAGGTACTACGTATTTGAAATTCAAATATACCTTCCTCTCTACTCTATTGTACTTTCTCTTATAAAAGCCATGCCAAAATAATGTAGATTGTAAAAGTACGAGGCGTCTACTGTAAAATTATAATCAGGAGTACGCATAAAAGGGCCTATGAAAACATAGATGAGAGGCTGGTAAAGAAACACGAGGTGTCATTGTAAAAGTACAGAGTATATGAAGGAAGTTTTTAAAATATGAAAGTCAAGTATTTTTTTTTAATCTGAAATGTTTTTGTTTTATTGCTGCAAAAGCAGATTGGCCGTGGAAATTTCACTTATTTACTCATGTGGTGTAATATAATCTCAAGCTCGCCAATGTCCAGAGATATCCGAAATATTGGAGCGTTATTCTATACTATCAATCTAGCCAATTTGGTTAGGTTGTCAAAAACTTTCAAAATATCTTGCTATTAGAGGTTATTTGATAGTGATGAAATAACTAGAGCAAGACTATCTCTTGAAAGAGGTTTACTATAAAAAATTAAACTTTTCGGCCTATAAACTTTTAATACTCCACAAATAATTAATTTTAAAAGCATAAATAACGAGAACAAATAAACATAGAGCTACGAACATAAATATACCCGCCAATGTTTTTACAAGACCAACCACAACAGTACCTTCCAGCCCCATCAAAACACGCATGTATCGGAGACATTTGTTTGCACAATGATCGTGTATATTTCTCATTTCTGTGACGAGGCGCAGCTGTGGGCAGAACAGCTGTTGAAGTGCTCTCGACTCGAGCCCCACATTATCGAGGCTGGCTCTTGTGCAAACTTCAAGATTCTCGGCTTTAAACGCTTTGACATACAAATTGTTGCTGACTGAAAGCCTCCGGAATGCGTAATTGAAGTGTTTCACAATGATTAATAGAATTTCTTTTACGTTTATTTAGTTCTCAACAGTTTGTGGGAATAATTAATGTTTTACCGTTGTATTCATTTACAGCTTGTCTTTGAGTGTGCTTATAAAATTACAACGTTTTTATTTTTCTCATTTTTTAATAATTAAGTAGAAACACAATATACAGTTTAAAATATATTTGAAAGCTTTATGTGTTGCCTAAAGCTTACGTTAATTCAGTCGAAGATTTGAGCTGATAAGATAATTTGTACTTATACAACCATTTTTCTGAACGAAATAATTTATCTACGTTTTCTTTTGGAACTTGAGGAAACGCATTGATCGCTGGCGCTGGGTAAGGCCCAATATCCTAATGGTGTGGGATACCCACATGTCCATACCGTATACCCAATAAAAGATCTGCTGATACCTTTGCTGAAGTGCCCCGGATCTGTGAAGGAACTCCTCGCTGGCTAATCAGTACCTACCCAGGGACAGACTCGTCCTGCACATCAGAACTGCCCGACCTCTGCGATGTCGGGACTGCACAATTGCTTCCTCTCCAGCTCTTTTGTCTGATAAGACGAGCACATAGCAGACTTCGGTTCGATTTGGTTTACCGGTGGCGCTGGGTTCACCCCAGTCCACTGAGCCCCACCACCACGACAAGGCTTGAATGGTGGAGAATAAAGTAGGAGGTAAAGTGGTTGTGGTATTATTAATGATTTATTACATATCACCAGTCAGACTTGACTAGAGTTCGAGAAAAGCTACCAAAACAAACAGCTCAAATAATGTACAGTTCAGAAACATTTAAACAAAGAGATACTGTATTAAAAGTACAAAGCAAGTGATTCCACTTTCCATTTTACCCGTTTATGTACGAAATAACAGTTGCATAGCAAGTTCTGTACGAAAGCGCAAAATCAAATAGTTGAAACAGTGAAGTTTGCCCCATTATACAATCGCAATATTCGAGAGGATGTTTTAATTAAAATTCAGCATTTATATTCAAATTGGTACTCCCCCTGTGATTGTGATAGGTACAGTCGAAATACGCAGTTCAACGTAGTCTATCGATTCTATGCACGGTTCATGCTCCCGTTTGAATATTGCAATGATAAAGTCTTATCTGAACTCACATTACGCTGTGTGTGAAGCCTGAATTACTAAACAAGGATTTTACATTAACCGACTGTGTGTTTTAATAAATAGAAGCAAAATCATAATATAGATGATAGAGAATCACTTGATGGGGTGTTAAATTGATTGACGATTAAGGCATCTCGTGGTGGTGAGGCTTTGTCCAGGTGAATCCATGTATTTTGTAGTTGATGGAATGTATTGACACACTTCATGGAAATTCATATTATAATTTGTATCTTGATTAAATAATATATTTTTTTATTATTTCCACTTTTTCTTAATTCAAGTTACAGGTATTTTGGTCAAAGCGAACCACGGAGCTACTATTTGTAGAAGAGGGGACTAAACAGCATCTATCTTATTTTACCAAAATGGCCGTCTCAAAATGGATAAGATTTAAAAAAAAATCGAGTTAAAATTGAAATTGATATCAATTTGGAAATGAATGAAATGCACTTTAAAAAAGTGAACGAAGATATTTTATATAAAAGCTCTAGAAAATCTAGATCTGAGAAAAATGAGCCAACGGTTCTTTTCTTTCGACTATATTTTTTCCACTGACATAGATATCTTTTGTCGAGGCTGAAAGCTAAAAGACAAAAGTCTTTCAAAATCACTGAGACAGGAGGGTTTTCGGAAAAGAAAAGATTTGATAGTATGAAAAAGAAACTCGTTATGCTAATCATACTCAATATTTAATTACACGAGTACCTACATATCCATTATTGTTTACGATCCAAATAGTTATATAGGAAGAGGTAGTGCCACGCTGCATACATGCATGTGGCCGAATTCCGCGAACGGGGAGGTACCTCTCGCTTACAGTGACAGCTGTACTGTCGCGTTCCGTGCGGTGTATCGTAAGTAGCCGGTGGCCCATGGAGATGGCAGGAGGGAAATGCATCTGTTTTTCTCTATGCGGACGTCTATGGGAGTCGGTAGTCATGAAAATAGCTTCGATTGCTCGTTTGCCCCTCTTTCTATAAAAAAATTCTGCTTTACGGCTGAATTTTTCCGGCCCCATCGGGGAGGTACCTCAGGGTCTCAAGTCTCACATAACACCGAGTCAATCAATATTGTGTGGAGGGCGTCGCGTCTGTATAAAATGCGGATGTGGTTATTAAGCGGCTCCTATTTATCGTTTGTCTTCTTAACACTATAAAATGCTAACCCGCATTTACGAATATAAGTTTTTTTTTTATAGTATAAGGGGAAAACGAGCAGTCGGAGCCGTTCTTCTACTACTACTACTACTACCGACGCCCATAGACATCACAGCACAGAGTTTATACCCTCCTGCCCTTGCCCTCCTCCTCCAACCGCCAAGGGCCCACGAATGTAATAAATGTAGAACTAAAAAGGGGCCAATATAATATTTTCATTTGAATATGTAAATCGAAGCAATTAAAAGCAGTGGCCAATTTGGCGCTCTCGTCGCGAGTGGATCGGAATTGACATATCAATAACAATCCAGTTGATGTATTACACTCGTGTCCTCCGCCCGGATCGTTCCGAATACCTCTCGCTTTAAGCTGTGGACACACTAACTGGTGTTATATCATTATTGCACAATTATCCTTATAACTTTATAGAGGAAGTGGTTGATACTCGCAATTTCGAGTCATGAGTACGTAATAATTTGTTTCAGCTGATTGGGTTTTTTGTTTTTTGATGTTGCATCTATCATTATACGTATTATTAGTCGACTATTTTATTATTGACTTTTATTACAATAAAATAAAAAACTATATAAACATATTATGTTTTATTTTATTAGTAATGTTGGTTGTTACTATCAGTTATTTTTTTTACATAAAGAGTAAAAAAATGTTTCTATCCAATAGTAATGTAAAACTCCTCATACGAGGATTAAGGCGAGTTAACATAACTATTGCGTGTGTACTAGGCCTATGTTTTAACTTTGTGGTTCTACGGTCCATGTAATTTAACGAGCAATTACTGACCTTAGTTCTCTATACGATTTAAATGTTGCAGTACGCAGTAACTGCTTCATTCTATATTGGTATTATAGGATCTGTAGGAGAAATGAAGACAGGAATCAAAGGTGATAACTTTTGTTGACGTTTCTTTACAAATTTTATTGGAAGAGCTAAAGGTGCTATTCTGTATTGTAGCAGAATTGGGCGAGCATGACCGGAAGGTAGTTTTCACGTACATGATGCAGGCGCAAAGAAGTTCCACTTGACCGTTGGAAGATAGAAAGGAAGAATTAGGGTCTGTACCTCAAATAAGTATAGATGTTTCGGGACATCAATGGGCTCCGATTTATTTCATATATTTATACAATGAAAATATACTATGTATATTATTTGGAATTAGAACTTTTGTCTAAGATTTGTCAGGATATGATCGGATTATACAACATTGTTGAATGGCATACCTAAATTCAGCAATATAAGGGTGCTTTTATAAAGAAGCAGGTTCCCAGCGCCGACAATTTCGGCGCCGATCGGCGCTGGTCCGAGCAGGTTGCACTCGTATAAAGAAGCAGGCAAATCGGCCTGTAGTGACCATCATGTCGTCGACTTCATCGGACGACGATTTATTTATTATGGAAAATAGTTATTTAAAATGTTTGTATAATATATTAGTATTTATTATATTAGTATTATATTAATATATTAGTATTATAATTGTATAATATTAGTAGGATGTGAAAGTTTGTATGTTAATTAAAAGTGGAAATAGTATTAAAAAACGTGTATTATTTACAAATAGAACTAAATAGTAATTACGTAATAATATCAGTGTACTTAATATATTTTCTATAAAGTAAGTAATATTATTTAAAAAAAATGGGTATTTTTTCATGTTTTAAGTTTATTATTAATGGTGAAACACCTCAATCGTGCCGGCCCAAGTGCTGCTACATGCATGCATGCATCGTGGCACTGCCAAGAATATTAACATTTATTTGAAAAACAATGTTTCATGAACACAAGTCTTATACGAGTATGACACGAGATACATTGTCCTGCATTTTCAAAATGCAATGGACACCCTACGTACCGGTAAATGCTTGAGCCGGCTCGAGTCGGCGCCGGGAGTCCGTGCGTGCTACCAGTACGCGCCGAAAACCTGCTTCTTTATAAGTGAGCCCATAAGATAACATTGCAAAACGTGTCGGCGCCGGTCGGCGCTGGTCGGCGCCGACAATTTACCTGCTTCTTTATAAAAGCACCCTAAATTTTCCTAGTTGGAAATCAGAAAATTCTAGGTTACAATTTACTGCCTCATCACCATCTCATAAAATATTCATGTCCTTGCGAATAACAAATTTCGATATAATTTCTTACTGTATATGTTCAGACGTCCATAAAAATATAGCAGATTTTTTTTTCATAAAGCAATAAGCATCAAATGGTTGAATGTACCTTAATAAAAATAGGCATACAACATATTTTTAATTTACTCTATACTATTTTGTGTTCATTCTATTATTTAGTTCGCTATTGTCATATTTTGATGGCTACCAAAACAATCAGTGGTGCATTCATTTGAAAGAGATTTGCTTATAACATGAAATAATGAATTATTAATAGCACAATGGGGGCTTTCAAAAAAGTCTTCCCCATAGATCGGGCGCAAAATGCGGAGTCATATAGGGAGTGGTATGTACAATGTATTGAGTTATTTTATCGTTTTAATACGGATTAAACATTAACCGGCTTCAGGCAAATTTTGAAACAATCCCGGACGGAAGGCTCACCGCAGGGGGGTTGCCATGGCAACGAAATTCAGACTCGCAGGCCACTACGTCGCCTCACGTAGTGTTGTGAATTGTGAGATGTATTATACATACTAGACGCGGTGCGTGTCACTCGTTTGTGAAATAACACCCTTTTTAGGGATGTTTTTGGGGATAAAAAGTTTTCTCTTTTTTTCAAACGTCTGGGAAACACAAAAACAAACAACTAGTTTATTATGTTTTGTAAAGGGATGTCAGTCCTAAGTAGATCAAAGTAATTTGTAAAAATGACTAAACTCTAACCCCCTTATTAATAAACATGGAATAACTATATCCAAGTAATAACCTGGTAATAAACTGACATCTTTCAAATTCCATACTTTTTTGTGTTTTTTTATTATGGAATTTGACAGATGTCAGTTTATTACAAGGTTATTCCTTGGATAGAGTTATTCTATGTTTATTAATAAGGGGGTAAAACTCTACGCCACTTTTAGACATAAGAAGTGTTGCCGGGCGATGAAATAACAATACCTCTTTCTTCCCTTTTGGCTTGTTTTTGAATTATCAGAGCTTGGATCAAATGTACAAAAATATTGGATAGAAGCATCAGAGTATAAAACTCACCGTTGTGCATTTGCTTTCGAGGAGTTAGATAAATTATTATAAATATGTTTTATAACTTCTTTACGTTTAACTTGACAAATTCTAGAGCTATATAAATATTTTTGCTTTTGAAGTTACAAGTTGTGTTTAGAAACCCAAAAATCTATTTAAACTAAGGTTAAATTTTGTAAATAAAACAAGTAAGATTTTAAAAAGGCCGTTTATGTTAACGAAACTGCGAGCCAGCAGTGCTTAGCTCTTTTTTGAAAAAAAAAACCAGTTGATATAAGTGGGATAGGTAAGATGAACAAGAGCACACACGAATTGCAGAAATGTGTAAATGATTTATGGTGTCAGATGTATGCTCTTTTTGAATAATGAGTTCAATAAATACACATATTTAATTGCATTCATATAAACACAGGGGCATAAGTGCGTATCTATTACACATATAGTAATTTTAGTATGAACAGTTAGACTATTCGAACTTAACAACCTGCGTGAAATGCGAGCCATCATTTGACGCCAGTTTAAATGAGATGCAGGCACATTTGATTCTCCTGCATTGCAGTAATGAAGATAGAATCCAATATGTCAAATAGTCACTTTAGTTACAATTGAAATTTATTCTAATTACATTTATATGTTTAATTGAGTTTAATATTGTTGAATTCTAATTAGAAATCCTGTTTATCATCTAGCTGTAGTTTTTCAAAATTAGAATAGAATAGAAATAAATTTATTCAATGCTCCATAAAACAACAACAGACAAAATTCAGCACAAAATATAAATACATAATTATAACAAAAAGACGAAAAAAAGAACAATTTAAATACTTCTTAAACAAAAAAAAAATAAACGATAACCGATTTTTATGTGTCCCTGACTGGGACTACAATGGGACTTAATCGTTTTACACTATTAATATATGAGCAGTGATGTAACACCAAATATTCAAAATTAAAAACCTTTTTTAAAAGTTCAATGTATTGTAATTATCATCATCTTCGGTCGTCAGGTCCGCTGATGAATAGCTGCATATAGATAAAGCATCACTAATTTATTATTGTTTCATATTATGTATCCTTCAATAACGCTGACGTCACAATGCTATGTTACAAGTACACATTGAATGTGTGTATTCCTTTAGAGTTTACAAAAGACTAACAGCGCTGATTCAAGTCAGCTCTCAACCTAGATGAGTTCGAATTGAACTCTTAATAGACCACTTTTGATAGGGTTGCTACATTCCAATGTGACTTTATTAGGATTTTAATTGTAGAAGAGAAGACGGTAAAAAGCCTTTGCCTGTGACATCATCAATTTTTTACCCGATTAACTTTAGGCCTCTTTAAAATTATACGTTTTAGTAGCCGTTTCAAATTTTGAATCAGAAGTTTATTAACTTAATTCTTATCCATAAGAATAATAAATAAAATATCCTAGATGCCCTTATTATATTTCTTCGTAACTTCAAAGTTGATTCACTAGATCATTGTTTGATTTTGCTTATCAACTATATCTTATTTTCTGCGAAAGAACAGTTCATTTCTAAAAACATAACACGATGTTAGCTATATCACCTCCCCCTAGAATGTACGTGTGAAAAATGTAAGTTTTCCTCGTTGTCACACTACATGATGCTCTGCTCCCTTCCGCCGCTCTGAAATGTGTTTTGAACGAAGAGACAATTTTATTTGGCAGTAAAACTAGCGCTCGCCAACCCTACCCCCTTGATCTTAGATCGTAAGGCGGGGTTCCAAGTAGATTGTGTTCATTTGATTAACATAATCGGACCGTGATTTCCTACTTTATTTTCTTTAAATAATCCCTTTAAAGTCGTTCGAGTGAAGAAGTATTTTAAAAAACAAACATTAAAAGAAATAGTGGAATTATTGCAACCGTAAGAGGTCGGCTCAAATAAGGAGGCTCACATCAGCCTCGGATTGAAAGGGTTTGTTTTGTGCAGATCGGGAGGGTCCTAGATTCTAGATACTACAACGACGTAACGTAGTTGATCTCTTTTTATTAGGCAATTGAAAGGGATCGCATACGTTACGTTGTTGTAGTAGAAAATATAGGTAGTCTTAGGTACGATTTAGAGAAGTTATTATACCTACTAAGTTATTACGATAGGTACTTTTGTAAGCATTCGCCAAGCAAGTACTAGTCCGATAAGATTTCGTTAGTATAGTGTGGTTTTCACCTTAAGGGTAGTTAGAAATTTTTCTGACTGACTATCACACTGAAATGCTTATCTGTCCTTTCCCAAGGCAACGTCAAAAGACAGATTTGATAAAATTTATGCCTATTTTTCGTAATTATTATTTAGATTCTGTTAGTCAAATTTGTCTTCAATTGAAGTAGTATAAACCAAATTAAATACCTAATAATTTCAACAATTTTCAA
The DNA here is from genome assembly GCA_001625245.1 of Calycopis cecrops. NCBI lineage: Eukaryota > Metazoa > Arthropoda > Insecta > Lepidoptera > Lycaenidae > Calycopis > Calycopis cecrops. Next base: position 71,280 of record LUGF01055674.1, on the reverse strand, counting down.
ATTAAAATTAACTTTTTATATTATTATATCATTATTTAAATTGTAATTTTCATGTTCCGCGATGTACCTAAGAACTAAAATTTAAGCAATGCCAACGGAAAGCTGATCAGAATCGATTCCAGTATATTGCACTATTAGTAAACTAATTAACATTTTATATAATACTACTAAAAAGAAAATCCTTTTCTTTATCCCTAATTGAAATAAAACCAGTTGAAGCAAGTTTCGTTAAACCGCAATGTTATAATAGTATTTTTTATCGGAAAACTGTAAGAAACTTGTACGAACAACTCCGGAGCGGCTTCTGTAAAATAAAACAAGAAAGTTTAAATAGGAAAAAGTGAGTGCGGTGGGGAGATAGTGAAAAAAGGAACAATCTAAACTTCCACAAGACGATGAGGTCCACATTTTATAAGTTAGACAATTACGTAGCTCCTTACTCTCCGTCAAAAATGAGAGGTTTGGTAAAAGGAAAAAGGTTTTGAGAAAATCCTTGGTTACTTTTCCTTTGTTACAGTCGAGACTGGATACCAGATTTTGAATAAATATAAACGATATTTGCGTATACAATAACATGAAAATTCGTTAATATTTTCCACTCAACTCCACACTATTGAAATTATTTTTTCACACGAGTAGTTTTCACTTTCATTGTTTTCGTCTTTTTTTTTCTTCTTTTCTTCCTTTCACACAGCTTTCTTCAATATATATCAAAACTTACACGTCTTACAGTCTACCTAAATACATAGGTGACATTGATACTCATATAGTATAGTCTAGGTGCTAATTCCGTTACAAAAATAGCATCTCTATCTTTTGAAAGGATTCCAAAGTCCTTTGCAATGAATAATGAGGGTCTAAAGATTGTACCAAAACGATAAAGTTCCACTTTCATCGCGCAATCCGTAACAATGCACATAAAACTAATCGCCGGCCTGGAAGTTTCGGATGTCTGTAATATGCATACAAAATGGCGTGCGTACAACAATACCCCGTTTTAATTTTCAACATTCCTCTTTTAACAATGGCCACATAATAGTGCCGTAGATGAGACGAACCCCTCATTGTTCATACGGCAACACTAAACAATACCTGTGCCATGAACTTGCATTATCACGTCTAATGGGTTTTGCGTGCATACGGCGCACAAATGAAAAGTACTTATGTTTTCTCACGATTTATGTTTGGAAATCTATAAAAGAGTTAATTAGTATTAATTATACAAATAAAATTAATAATGATATTATAATGATTGTTATAAATAAGCTAATAAGGCTTTACACATGCGTTATCTCAAGAATTGCTAAATTAAAAAAAAAATATTATTATTAGCGCTTTATGCGTTTGTCATATTGATGAATCATGCCGGTATCATATTAATGCAGAAAAGGTGAAATCCCTTAAGCAAGTGAACAAAATAGGAACGTACTTTTTAATGTTGAACATACACCTTTTTAAAAATAGATACAAGGATTTCTTCGGAGCTGTCACTTTTGCAATTGTTATTTGTTGTTACTTAATACTTTTATTATTTTAGTTGCATGTCTATGAAATAGTATTAAAAGTTCCAGTGGAATATCTTGGATACTAACTGAATAATTTTGGAGATGTGTGTCTGCGTTTGAAACTCAGTTTAAGCTTAATGAGATTGCCCAGAATGTGGTATTTGCTGTGTCGTTTGTATGCAGTTGAACCAGCCATTTCACTGTCCTGTGCATAGTTTCGTTAACTCCCTCTTTATTTATATAATCATAGACTTTTACTGTAAGTCAGTGCCACTTTTTGGTCGCTACAAAACTAAACGAATCCGCGTTAATAACAATTAGTTTTGGAAATGGGTCTCTAAAAGGACCTCATTGTATTTTTTACTGGAGAGCTTTAATATTCTACTGAAAAATAACGTAGAATTTTCTAATAGTATTAAGTTATTTTAAGTTACATTAACATCTTCGTTTGCTATATCTTATATGACTTTATACTGTAAATATTTCCTAACTTTCTGTAAGTAAGAGTAAAAATAAACATTTGATCCATTAGCAATTGCAGTGTAAGTAATCTGGAACATGAGCAAACTAAAGCAACTTAAAAAAATGCGCAAATGCAGCCAACTTTCACACGGTGGGGTTACGCAAGCAGATGGTTTTTCGGTTTTTATTCTTTGTCGTTGTTTAGAGAAACACTTAGTGACTTATGCCCTCGCCCACGTGGCTTTCTTTAATGGGCGTTTACTGCAAGTAATGCTTGCGATCGATACAATAGTCGAACTCACCGTTTTACGATCTCATAGATAAGGGTCTGGATTATTTTATGATTAAACGTCGTAATAATTTAATAACGTTAAGCAACTTATTTATCATATATTATAGCCATTTGACATAAAAATACGTACATAGATATACATAACAAAACACAGTTTTAGGGAAATTTAAAAGTTTATTAGTAGTAATATTTAATTCAATATTTTCTTTGATATTGGGTCTGCATTGCTTTTATAGCAAAATCTTCCAGGTAGAGATGGAAAGGATAGAACATCTTATTACTAATGTCGTTTATTGCATAGGTGTAGAGGGGAGCCATGCAAAAATTGGATGAGCTTTTCATCTTTTTCTACTTCTTATTGAATTTAAAAAACCTATTTGTTTTTTTATATTTAAATAAAAAATATTTTTCAAAGAGATATTTTATAGACATAAAAATATCCTATATTCTGGACCAGGTAGCGGCGAAATGTTATATGAATAAGATCGGCATTTTAATGTTCATCAAGCATACAAAACTCACTTCAATTATATTTTTTTAGTTTTTTTAATTGTTTTTTTTACTACGTTTATATTAAAACTTGCTTCTATTCATTAATAGTTTTGTGTCTGGTGTATTGTTTAGTATCCTATAGATCACAGCGTTAAGTTAGTCAACAGTCAATACATTATTACGGACCTAAATTCTTTGCGATAGTCAAATTGATTCTTGTTCGTTGTGACACACGTACGAATATGTAGGAAGCCATAATTATTTTTCGATGAGAAAACAAATTCTTTTGACCGAAATTTAATGATAATTGATGGTGGGAGGAGAATTTTTGACTGGATTGAATAGTTTTAATAATTGCTCGACAACAGTACCTTTTTTTTAGTAAGTCTGTATGAATAACTGTTGAGACCAAGCCTGAAATATTATGATCAGAGTTCGGATGGTGTCCGAAAGTGGTGATAGAAATCTTTGGGACGAGCGTTAGTTGTGTTGGTTTGTTTTTTTTTGGTATAAGGGGGAAAACGACCAGTCGGGGCCATTTTCATGACTACCGACGCCCATAGACATCCGCATAGAAACTACACAGATGCGCTGTCCTCCTTTCTCCTCCCACCTCCATATGCCACCGGGTACTTACACACCGCACGAAACGCGACAACACAGCTGTCACTCCACACCGGTCTAGTTTAAGCGAGAGGTACCTCCCCGGTCGTGCCGGCCCAATTCGGCTGCATGCAAGCATGAAGTGCGGCACTACCTCTTACTAAATTAATAGTATGAAGATAATGCACGTGAAGGAAACAAGAGAAAATAGGGACATGCCTGGGGCACACGGTTCCACCTAACACTACCATTAGGTAACGAACTAACTTGAAGCATATCTGCGGATTCAAGTAGTTTTCCTCTTATTTTGTTAATTCTCGTGATAAGCTAGCAGATGCGTTTTTACCACCACACCATAATCTTATGAAGTTTATCTCAACGTATAAGTGATGGAAAATCTATTTATAAATGACCCTTACTGATAAATCTCGTACTAAAATATTTCACGTGGCCATAAAGATGTCTTCATGTCAACGGAGGCGTGGCGCTGAAGTTTTATGGTGCTAAATTTATCCCGCGTATATTTTTGGAGATTTAACAATATTTTTTACATACATAGACAGTTTGGGCGCCGGCCTATGTCTCGTCTGGACGCTAATGGTCGAAAATGGTCGAGTTTGACAATTTATCGAGTGTTTCGATCCAATGATAAATGATCTGAATGAAGACGAGCTCTATGAGGGTTATCAAACGGATAGCTGTATTGGTAATTTTTTAGTTACTGTGTAGTAAAGGTTAAAGTTTATATTTTATTGCCTATTCGAGATAATCACCAAAGTCACGTCATTAATATTTTCTTATGTTTGCAGTTTTAGATAATGTATGTAATAATGGTGAAATGTATAACTGTGTATTTACTAAGGACCTGAATAAATTATTTTCTATCGTAATCTATTATAGTAATATTATAAAGCTGTAGAGTTTGTCTGTTTGAATGAATGCGCTAAACTCTGGAACTAATGGCCCGATTTGAATAATTCTTTCAGTGTTAAATAAGCACATTTGATTGCTGCTGCAATCAAGTTTTCCTTGACATATCAACTTCAGATATTTTAAGGGTGGAATGGTTTTTTCATCTGAATAAATAAACAATTATAGACCTAAGTATAATAAATAACAAGATTAATTCATCGCTAAGACATAACAATAAAATGATTTCAATACAAACGTTACTGCATTGACTGAAGAGATAGCTTATCTTAATGAGGACAAACACTGTATAAATACAAAATAGTTAACTAAACAGAATTCAACATAATATAGTGACAAAAAAAGTTTTGTATGTCTTTGTGTGTCTGTCATATTCTTTACCAACTTTAACAGTGTTTTTAGTATCATAAGTCGAAAAAATGTGAAACGAACTAGTGTATTTCTAGACTATATTTTTACTAACAATTGGTATAACAAGTAGTAACGGTATTCAAGTGCTTATGAAATATGCATTTGATTTAAATAACAGCTCTGTAGCGTTGTGTCAGTGACTGGAGTTTTGACTGAAGGTATCTGGGCATAATTCCAGGGAAATGTATTAACGCACTGCCATCAGATCCGGGTGGGATCCGAAAGGTGTGTGGCGTGCGGATGAGGTGACAAATGTTACTGTTTCCATCAGAAGCCTGAATTGATGTGCCCTGGATCTGCCACCGACAGAGCTCCTCGGTGACTAACTAGTCCCTTACTAGGAACCGGATTCACTAAAAAGGGGGCTGATACCCTATTACGTTGGGGACATATAGATCATGCAATGTATCAGATTAGTTGGGTTTAATCCTAACTTATGCACCGATAAAACTATTCGTACATAGCATTTTCCAGAAACACCAGTTTATATTTTTGCATGTGAAAGTAAAAACTCACGCATTTTTTAAATCCGTAGTCTTCGCGTCTAAAAGCAGGCGGAACATGAATACACACTATAAAGTTTTTTTACGTATTCCACTCCCAATATAAATATATCGGAATAGCGAGCGCCGCCGAGGGTTATCGGCTAGTCTAATAATAAATCACTAGCTTCCTTTACCAACATCGCTTATCGTGACTATAAAAAGTGGGGCCAACGGCCATCGATAAGGATAATAAATTACTCCAGTAATTGTTTTAGAATTATGGACTTGATTAATTACTTTAAAATGTGCACTTTTATACTGTTTACACAGAGATAGCATCGGCGTATTGTTGCTAAACATATTAATATTAATTAGCAACACAATATCAATTATGTGTTTTAAACTTGTGTTTTACATATTTTGCCCATGTTGCATGGGACAGAACGCATCATTATTATCAATAATAATGGCGGTGACCAGCGATTAATTAAATTTGATATTAAAAGTAACAACAGTCGTGACGGAACTGACATATTTCACTTTGTTTAAGTAATAAGATTTCGTGCCCATTTCTAGGTTATTTTAAGGTAGTAACCATACTCTAAATAAAAGTCAATACTACAAAAATATACGAATTTTACCTACCTATTATGATATATTATATTATCAATAAAAATGTGATTTTTACTAAATTATTTGCTTTGAATGTGGTTACAAATTTTGTAGCACCATATATTTATAAAAGATTAGCCTTTACCCGCGCTTAAAAAGTATTATGTATCCTTCCTAATACCTTTAAAAATATCTTAACAAAATTTTCATGTGACTTGACATTCAACGCGAGAGCGCAACAAACTACTAATATTCACATTTATAATATTAGTAGGGATATTTAGATTTATTTATATGTGTATGTAACATGTATAGGTTAAGTAGGGAAAAGAATATAATTTAGCTGTGTGTTATTACATTAATTCCTAAATAAAGTTTTTTCTAATTTTTCTATTTATTTTTTATTTATTTCTAGAAGAGTAGTAAATAGTAGGTATCTACCTAGTATTTCTGAATAAAACCAATACAAAGCGCATAGCAATAAAATAAAATACACATAAATATAATACACACCGTTACTATTGTTTTACGGTCATCGCATTTCGTGATCCGCCAGACACTTTAGGGTGACAGCACACATGAGACTATTAGACGCGGCGATAGGCGATTTAGTCGCTTTTTAGAAGCTCAATGCAGCGAGTAGACGCTAGACGCGGCGTTTTAGTCGCTAATGTATTAACGCCAAAGTATTAACGTCTAAATATAGTCGCGAGATCGCGATACTGCATGGATGCAGTCGCAGGACTGTCGCACGACTCTACTGTGACCGATCGCAGAGAGTCGCGATGCAGTCGCAAACTCGCCGCGTCTAAAAGTCTTGTGTGCTGTCGCCCTTATATCGACGTCAAAGTATAGCACAACTTATAGCTAGAGCACAATTTACCTATCGTCTGGAAGTAATTAAAGCCTCGTGCAGGCTGAATTTACGTTCGACACAAAATATTTGCATAGCCCTCGTGTGGATAATTACAGTGTGAGCGCCTTCGTCGGCTAATATAAATTATACTAAGACCGTTGTTAAGCAGTGCCCGGTATAGAGATTTCGTTCTATTTATCTTATGTTACACGTAACACTATTCGGACTAATTTATAAACGGACTAATTTGCAGGGTTGAAAATGATTTTGTTTTGTCTATTTTGTTATAGTGTACAGACAAATGAGTTGTCAAGAATTTTTGGTGATCAACTACATCCAAAGACGTCCACACTGCAGTTTGGAGCGGTAAGTACCTATAGTAAGCTAATAAAGAGGTAGGACCACATTTTACTGTGAATCTTTTGTATAGTTTCGTCCCGTGGACTCAATCTCACCTCACAGGCACGAGGTCCTGTTCTATCGTCAATTTGATGATGGAAAGCTTTGATGGTAGTTAAGTCAGACCTTGTCAAGGTCTTCCAAGAGCCGATTCGCTTCTCCTAGTTATATATAGGGTTGTTCATCATTACAGAGTGTGAAACAGGGGCAGCTCCTCACAACGAGATGACATTCACTGTCTTTCTTACCATCCGACATTCTAGCGGACCACCCAGGAGCGATGACAGCGCATAAATCCCTTTTCCCCGTCAAACCAAAAAAACTTTGACTTTTTAATAATGACAAAGTGCGCTGTGTCACAACAGAACTTTGACAGGACATCCATTATACAGAATTATTAGTGTTTGCTTAGCAACACGCCACACCACGCGAATTCGACACATTGGATACGAAACAGCTCTTTTAGGGCCACTGGGGCTCTCATAAATTAGTAAAGTAGCGTATAAGTGCTAGTTATTTTCTAGGTCGTCTAATGTTTCGTAACTCATTGGGGAAAAAACAGGACCCGTAATGAAATCAATCTGTCTGATGGGCACTTCAGACTCACGTCAGAGATACGGCTTTGGTATTGAATCCTCGTTATACTAGGCTGATTCAGGATTCATCGTCCTCCACCCCGAAGATGCTGCCACCTTGCCGTGGTGGGGGGGCTTGCGTGTACCTGTGATCCCCAAGGCTATGTTGGAGCTACCCATACCGGACAGGCCTGGGAGGAGAGGAACTAGACTAAGACCAAGACCAGCTCAACTGAGTGGTCATCTACCTGGCCTTTTGAATCAGCAGACGGCGGAGTGGA
>LUGF01055674.1:39339-52696 GCA_001625245.1 Calycopis cecrops | reverse complement strand
GTAGTATTAAGAGTACTTATTTCTGGTCTCGCGGGGGCATTTACGCATTATCACCGGACCTTGGTGCAATCCGAAAGGTGTGTGGCACTCACATTGGTATCGACTACCCTTAGTGGGTACATGGTAACACCGCAGACGTCATCGGCCGCCAATACTTAGGCACCCGAGATTTATCCCCTACAGGGAACCTTGGCGATTGCCCGGTCCCTCACAAGAGACCAGATTACTCAAAAAGAGAGCTGGTGCGACAAACTCGGTTAGCTGCTTCCTATGTTGCTGCCGTGCAGCGGGATCATGTATCCATCCTGACCTCTGCTCCAATTTAGGACCATAATGTCCACGTGACGTGCTGCACTCCAGACTCTCGTCTGCGGTCGGTCAACAACCTGTGTCATTGTTACAAAATAAAATATAGATAAAGCTTTACCCAATATGTTTTACTAGCTTTCTCCCGCGAATTTGTTTGCGTGGAAGCCCTTTAATAAATATCAATGAACATTACATTCAAATAGAAGTGCAATTTGAGCTAGGAAGAAGAACATTGTCTTTGTTTTGTGTGTTGCGGAACATACAAATATCATTCCTCTTTCTGGGTAGTTTGAGCTAGGAAGAAGAACATTATCTATCTATCTAAAAAAAAAAATGGAATTCCAATATCTGCCTCAGTAATTTTTTTGACTCTTCTAAAAATTTTTTTTTATAAAAATATCCTAAGTAATTTCTAATACCTCTACAAAGATGTATACATGATGATCAGTTGAGTAGTTGTAGCGTGAAAGCGTAACAAACAAACTTACAATCACATTTATAATCATAGGACCTGGTCATATCAAACAACAGAGAGAAACCAATGATACAGACCCTGTAAGCGACAAGCTACGCGACGGGATAATTAATTGTAGCGACTATTCCACGAGGACTTTCACAAATTGTATGAAATTTCACACCATAGCCGTCACTTAATGTCAGTGTTACGACTTTTCCGACTCAAACGTAACACCACCTTTACAAAATGGAGTCGAGTTTTATTGGTACAAACTGGTGATGTAGGTGCTTAGTATACAAGTTTGACTGCCTTGTGGTCTAGTGGTAAGCATGTTCAACCGCAGTTGACAGGGCCCGGGATAAATCTCGGGTCGGTCCATAAAGTCTTATTGCAATTTTTCAATTTCAAATAACAGGGTGGAGTCAGAAAGATGGCGATGTTTACACTCCCGTGACTAAAGCCGTAGGTTTTGCTTCTGAATTCTCTCCGGCCGTGTCGGATTGCCGTCCCGTCGGAATTGGAGAATGAGGGTTAGACAGAGCACTAGTGTCTGCGCAAATAATTGTGCACTATAATAAGTGTTATAAAGATGGGTCACAATAGCCTAAATTCGGCTAGTACAACATTATTATCCATATCAATATTACAAATTCGAAAGTGTGTTTGTTTCTTTGTCCGTCTTTCACATCAAATCGGATTAACGGATCGATGTGATACATAGTATGGATATAGTGAAGGACTGAAGAGTGCCTTTTACTGGCACGCGAGCGAAGCAGCAGGTAACAGCTAGTATAAGAATATTTTTGTTACAGTAAAAATACACATAAACGACTAAATCCCCGATGAAACGAGGACTTCTATTAATATATTAATCAGCCCAGTATAATAGGTGTGTTCCAACACAGAAGCTTATGAATGCTAACAGCTCTTTTAACCCGCAGTTGTGTGCGTGGTTATTAATCATGGAGGCACATTACTTGTTTTTGTACTTTACTTAATTCACATCAAAAACTAATGACTAACCAGTTTCGTAAATTGGCTGTCGCTTTATGATGGAAAATGGAGAGTCATTTTGTTCTAAGAATTTATAATGATTGGGAGAGTCTATAAGTTAATCATTTGTGGAAGTAGTTCCATGCGGCATTGCAGACGAAACCGCCGTAAGTAACTGCTATGCCTTCGTGTTTCGTGCGGTGTGAGTCACCTGTGTCTCATTGGAGATGTCGGGAGGAGGGCGAATGTCTTAATAGCGTATATGTGTGTGTGTGTGATGTCTATGGGCGCTGATATTCATCAGACGAGTGCGGCCGCCCGTTTTACCCCAAAATAACAAATAATAAGTATAGAGAGAAGTAAAATATTGGTTTTTCACTGGTAGTTTCCGCTTTGGCACCTTTTGGCTCATCACCTGTAATTTTACTTGAGTTTTAATTAGGAATAAGTAAGTATTCCTAATTAAAACTCGAGGAATAAGTAGATACTTATATACCTAGTTATTTACTATTATATATTAATGACATTCATTAACTACTAGCTGCGCCCCGCGGTTTTACCCGCGTAAATTTCGATATCGTGGAAAATCATCCCACGGCATCCCATAGGAACCTCTTTTCGGGATTAAAACTATCCTTTGTGTTAATCCAAGGTATCCTCTATGTGTGTGCCAAATTTCATGAAAATCGGTTCATCAGTTTTTGCGTGAAGGAGTAAGGAACAAACAGACAAACAAACATACAAAATTTCGCATTTATAATATTAATAAGATTGACAATATTATGTATATCTTATGTAAGTAAATACCTATATTATACACAAATAGCAAACAGGCAGCAAATTAATGTAATAATAAGTGAACTAAATTGAGCACAGTTGTAACAATCTCAGACTATATCCATATTTTGTATGGACTATACCCATGGAGGTGGGAGAAGGAAGGAGGGCAGCGCATCTCTCTATAGAGAGGCTATGCATATCCTCTATGCAGATGTCTATGAGCGACGGTAGTCATGAAAATGGCACCGACTACCCGTTTACCTATATATTCCATAAAAAAAACTGTAACAACAAATAAAGATGAACTACGAAGAAAGAACTAAAATTATAAATGTGTTCTTAATTCAGTAACATCAAGATTAACGCCACCTCGGTAACGAAACCCCTCGTTATGTAAGTTCAAATTGCATATAATCAAAAGTTTTCCTTTACGTTTCGGGGAAATGAGTTTTTGATGGGAACCTATCAAAGTCGAGTTCCCGTTGTGTTGAGTTTCTTCGGAAAATTATATCTTAGTTTTGTAATAAATTCAGGTACTTCAGGAGATTTTATCTACGAACAAGTACCTACTAATCTCTTTGCTGAGACTTCTTATTTTAGATTATAGGAAGGAAAAGCTATTAGTGTCAGTACTAAATGTTTCTTTCCTATAATCTAAGATAATCTGATATAATAATGCGCGAGAAATGTTAGAGATAGTGCCATGTATGCATGCAGCCGAATTGAGTTCATGCGACTGGGGAGGTACCTCTCGCTTACACGACACAGGCGTAACATGACAGCTGTGCTGTCGCGTTTCGCGCGGTGTGTAAGTAGCTGGTGACCCACGGTAGGGAGAGGAGAGAGGAGAACGTATCTGTATAACCTGCCTGCGGATGTCAATGGCCCTCGGTAGTTATGAAAATAGGTCTAACTGCTCATTAATGGATAAGATAAGAGATCCATACTAATATTATAAATGCGAAAGTATGTTTGTTTCTCCTTCTTTCACATCAAATCAGATCAACGGATCGATGTGATATTTAGTATGGAAATAGTTGAAAGACTGAAGTGTACCATCGGCTCGAAATATGTACAATCTTTTTTCTACCACGCGAGCGAAGACGCAGGTAACAGCTAGTATCTACTATAAAGAAGAGAAACTTAAGCACTGCGGAGTGAATTGGTGTTCTGTTCGATATTTTATTATCTCCACGATGGAGAAACGGTAGGTATTCCCTTTGTTTTCCCGGGCCGATTACTGCAGAATGGTTTACAATTTTTGCCAGCGCCGGGTAAAGGTGGGGGCCTAGGGGGCTGTAGCCCCTGGTCCCGCAAGGCTTAAAGGCTTTATGATCATTTTTGTACCCATAAATGGGGCCATTTCTTAATTCCAATGTCTCCAAGGGCCCCGGATTCCGTCGGACCTTAATCCAGTGCTACTTTTAGCCGCCTGCCGATCGTCTCCAAATCACTTTGTAAAAAGACCAGCAAATTTCTGAAATCTATTTATACATCACTGAAAATATAATATTTTATACACAATTTAACATAATTAGGGGGAAATAAAAAGGGTTTCCCTAATAAAAAGTTAATCTTGTAAATTTAAAAGGCGATTACCCAGCAATGTATTTAAACCACTGGCGTGTTATAGGAATATTAAAACAACAAGTATATTTAATGGCCTTTTACTTAGGTATTCAATGGAAATATTCACATTAAAAATAAACAACATGTACTTATTTATTTTAATAAATGTGAGCCACGAAATGAATTTAGCTACGTTTATAATAAAATAAATGCTTTTGGTTAGCTTTGGTAACTTTCGTTTACCTTTTTGTTGTTACTGAAAATATTTTAATTGGCTCTGCCGGCCGTTTTTGTTTGGTTTTGTCAGATTGCCGTACTATCAGAATCGAAAGATTAGAAAGAGGTAGTTTGGAAAGTGACAGCTATGCTGTCGCGATTCGTGCAGTGTGTAAGTAGCCGGTAGCCCAAGGAGGGGAGGGAGTAAGTACGGGCAAAGCATCTGTATAACCTCTATGCGGACGTCCATGGGCGTCGGTGGTCAAGAAAATGGCTGCCGTCTTATACCATAAAAAAATGCGGCATTACAAACGTTTAGAGCTTAGTGTTTTGGTGCAGAGAAAAATCTGTTTTCAACAGTGTACCTGATGCATGACGATAACCTAACGAAGTTATCTGTTTGACATAGGTACTACGACTGTATGAAGTGTTATAATAAATTCTATATTATAAATGAATAGCTTCAAATCGTTACGTGAACCAGCACCTAAAATGCTAATTTAATAATAATAATAACCTACAAGCCTTTATTTCAGAAATAGTATAGTTACATACATACTGTAATGGCTGCAAGCTTCTACTCGGGGCGTAGCGTGCTCTTGTAGCAATACTTCCTATATCTCTTGGGGTTTCTTCTAGATCTACGTACTCGTAGGAAAACGCCTTTATTCTTCGTATACGTTTATTATATTCAATATATCATAATAGATACAATTATTATAGCCCTGGCTTCTAGCTTACATTCTTGTGTTACTATATGGTTAGAGCCCGAAGGCGTCTACCGGAATGAGAAACTCTTATGTTGTCAAAACTAGACAGTCTCCGAATTCTTCTAGCAAAATTTTAAACTTGAATTGTTATATTTTTTATTAAAAATATAACACTTTCAAAGGTTCTATTCTTCTTCGGCTAAAGAGGTTCTATGCCTACGTTACTAAATAGAACCTCTTTAGCCGAAGAAGAATAGAACCTCTGAAAGTGTAATATTTCTCAGGATTCGGCGCTGTACTATATGCCTCTGCTCCTATTTCGCCTCGGGTTTGGCGCTCCACCATTGTAATGGCTGCAAGCTTCTACTGGGGGGTAGCGTGCTCTTGCAGCAATACTTCCTATATAGGTCTCTTGGGGTTTCTTCTAGATCTACGTACTCGTAGGAAAACGCCTTTATTCTTCGTATACGTTTATTATATTCAATATATCATAATCGATACAATTATTATAGCCCTGGCTACTACACTACTACCTATACTGACCTTGCTACTACACTACTACAGCCTATTGCAGTCCACTGTTGGACGGCGGCCTCTCCCATAGCACGCCACTGCCATCGATCTTCGGCTAACCTTTCCCACTTTCTGCCCACAGCTTTGCGTATGTCGTCATTCCATCTAGTCACAGGGCGTTCTACATTACGTTTGTCGGTACGCGGTCTCCACTCTTGAACCAGTCGACCCCAACGATCATAGGTTCTGCGGCAGATATGACTGGCACACTGCCACTTCAGCTTGCTAATCCGAGTAGCTATGGCGGTTGCCCTAGTTCTCTGGCGAATTACTTCGTTTCGGATTCGATCCCTCAGAGAAACATCGAGCATAGCTCTCTCCATAGCGCGCTGAGCAACTTTAAATTGGTGGACCAGTCGAACCGTGAGTGCCCACGTTTCGGCTCCGTAGGTCATGACTGGTAGGACGCATTGGTTGAAGACTTTAGTCTTCAGACATTGTGGGATGGGCGACGAGAAGACCCGGCGTAGTTTGCTAAATGCTGCCCAGCCTAACTGAATATATATTTTATCTTTCTTAAATCTATTTATATATTTCTTTAGTTGTGACCTGGGAAAATGCTAATACCGACGAAGAATTGCTGATGATGAAGGTAAATCCTGAATGTGAACATAGTCCAATAATGGTAGCAGCGTTTAACTATTATGATTCACAGTGCATCAAGAACTTTTTGTGTTATTATACTTTATCTTTCATTCACACAAATGAAAACATGAAACTATTCTTTTATTTCATAAAAGTGTAAAGAGTACAGACATCAATATGAAAAGTGCCCCTTTCACAAATGACTCGGGCACAATGAGACCATGGAGGTTTCATACATTTCCATTATAGTTGCACTAGTCCGCGTATTACTTATTCATATTCGCGCAAATCCACCGGAGAGCACTATAAAATATTTGTACGGCGGATCGTAATTTAAAAAAGTCATCCCAAAAGTATGCAAGCGTCTAGAACTAGCGCCATAATATATGCCGCTGAAATATATCGCGTTTATGTTTTGTTATTGCTTTCCTGTTTGTTTCTAAAATAAGACTTCTATGGCGAAAACTGCGAACAAAGTAACGTTTTCTGTGGTAAAATATATAATATTATTTATCTGGTAGGTGTGAGATATGTGATATATAGGACATCTATTATAACATCATGTCGATATTTCCATGGGACCGAAACTTACGCGGTTGAAGCCACGGAGCGCAGCTACTTTAATAGGTATGTAAATTTCTCGGGTCTCAATGTTAGTTACTATATTCCTCTGATACGGCTCAACCAACTCTCATGAAATTTTGTGTGCATATCGGGTAGGTCTGAGAATCGGCCAACATCTCTTTTCATCTCAATATTTCCACGGGATCACAACTTACGATGGTGAAACCGCGGAGCGCAGCTAGTTGAATATAAAAGTATCATCTAAGAAAACAGAGCATTGTCTGGAACGTAACGAAGTTGCACAACATGTCTCTCCCACATGGCTGCATTACCGACCATGTTTTATTTATTCGTCTGGGCATGAAACTGGTTGTATTAGTGTCGAATTTATACCTCCGCTCTCCCGAGCCGCACTCAAAGGGGTGAAAAATTGTTTTACAGTTCAATACAATTTTCATGCCATGAATTTTATGGGTGTAAATTTTTTTACGGTTGCTGGTTGTGAACGTAAACCATATGCAGATATAAAATTCACGTTCGCAACTTTATAGTCGGCACTGTACTACTTGGTTATTGCTCTTACTGGTACAATGGTAACTTGAACAAAGTGAAAAGCATTTTAATTTTAATGACGTTAGTCTTTCGAAAATAATACAGCTATAATGTCTTGTGGAGGACAATCTTATCTAGCCATCTATTTATTATAAAAGTCTTATCTATGTGAACCTTAAAATGACTCCTGCATTTTTAGTAAGTAGTGAGTTAATACTATGAAGACTGGCTAGATACTCCGATATAAGCTATGCATAATTGACCAATATTAATATGAAAGTTAATTTATTACTTTTAATAATATTCTTATACATTGAAATCCACTTTAAGATAGTGCCAAAGATAGTTAAAATAGTTTTTTAAATTGAAGGGAGAAGTGTTAGCTTTTTTATTATTTGCTGACATCTTAGACTTTTCAAACTTGAGCATACGTCTTAACTATTCGACGGAGACAAAAATACTTTTATGCATAATTGACTGCACACTCCATTCTCTAGAGTCGAGAAAACAGTTGCTGTCTGTAAAATGACATCTGAAAATAAATATGGATGCTTTAATAATCTTATTCTTTGTTCTTTGTCTTTTCGTTCTGTCACTGCGACTAGCGTTCCCAAATCGTCAAAACTATTTCCAACTAATAATAAAAATAAGCTAGCTCAAAAATTGACGAATATCTATTTCAATATGACTTAAATTTAAATTAAGAACTGTAAAACAATATGTTATCGTATTTGGAAGAAAACCTAAGACCTAATATTAATGTATTTCCAGATTTGTTGATTGCATTGTGTTTTCAAATACAGTACATCTACTGCTAGAGCTTTGGTGCTGCGGATGTCTGTAGGCGTTAGTAATCACTTTACATCAGATGGCACAACTGCTCCTTTGCCTCCTATGCGATAAAAACAATTGAATAAATTCCATAGGTTACTCTATAGTAGTGAGTTAAAAAGTACGAGGTAGATCTTTTTTTTCTTAGTGTTCCCGTTGCTTTTAGCATTTTTTGTTGGTTCATCAAGGATTGTCTGTTTAATTGGTAATATTCTATTTAACGAATAGATTCGCCATTGTTTTTGTGATATTTTTTATTATATCTCGAATATGTGAGTTTTATATTATGAGTTTATTATTTTGATATTTGCAATTTTTCAATTTCAAATTTCAACAAAAAATTTCTTATTTTACTTCAGTATTTTATAGCAACCGTTTTCATTTGTCCACCCCACAAGTCCTGTATCGAAGTAAATTAAATGTAACAATTGTACATCAATAAAAACATAAATTAGGAAGTTGTTAATTATTACCAATGTCCTCTAATTGTATATGTAAATGAGAATACATTATTAAATTAGAGTAATTAGCGTTGGTCAATAGAACTGCTATGAGTGAAAGGTTGTTGATCTATGGATACATGGACGGTAAGAGGCATATGACACCCCCATGGAATAGATATAAATTTACTAGATACGTTATTCATTAGATTATATTGTCGCCAATCCTAAACGGATATGCAAGTTTTTAGAGGAGGCCTGTCCGTAACAATGGAAAATAAGGACCGACGCTACGCCAAGGGGTTTGTAATATTATTTTAATAGTTACCATATTTTATTCATATAAATATTTGGCTTGATATAATTGGAATAATAAACTTAAAATTTGTTTAAATTTATTGTAAGAAATAGTGCCACACTGCATGCTTGCATGTTGCCGAATTACACGAGCCCAGCGTAAAGTAATAGATGTGCTGTCGCGTTTCGTGCGCTGTAGGTAGCCGCTAGCCGGTAGCCCGGAGCAGAAATGAGGGTAGTGCATCTGTATAGCTTCATCAAATTCGTTCTATTGTCCGAATTCTAAACAGATATGTTTTTTATATTAAAAAAAAACATATCCATTGTGTAGGTTTCATCGTTCAAATAGTTTCTATAATATAAAAATTAATTTATATTCCTATGCTATTGTAATGCTAAGCACTACAATAGCAATTTATAATAATATACAATAGCAAATAAAAAACAATCACATAAAACAACATTTTATAACCTACGTTATTTATATAAAAACATATGTCTATTCGTCCGCATAATTTCAAAAATTCTACATTAATAGCTTTCGCTGCGAATTTTGTAGATGTTTCTACTGCTATACCTAACGTAGAACACAAATCTTTCGAAATACAGGATATAGAGGCTCCGGTATCTAACAAAGCACGTAATTCTCTGCCCCGTATATTTACAATTATAATAGGTGGGTCACGTACCGTCGCCCGAGCTCTTCGTAATGCAGATATTCAGACGCATGGGATCGGTCGTACGTCGGGTGCGTCCCTTACTCCCGACGTCGGGGCGCATTTGGGTGGGGATGATACCCTTCTCCTTGGTTGCTATGGTCTCCTGGAACCCTACCTGTCGGTCAGTTCGGCTGCTGCCGTCTCATCCCGGGCCTAAGATAATAAGAATGTGTTTGTGTTAGTGGAGGTCGCAAATATGTAGTCGGTCTACCACTTTGATGTATTCTTCTATCGCCGCTGCCTCCGGCACCACCTGTATTGGACGATGATTGAATATTACCCCCAAAATTTATGTTATGTTCACACGTATGGTCGTTCAACACTTCATCGTGTAATTGTATATTTGTCATAACTGGTTCAGCGTAGATTCTCTCGTATTGCGCGATCGTATCTTTTAGATCCGTTCGAGATCGGTATATGTTGTGTTCCAAACGAGTACGATATTTAGGCTGTATACTTCTTAGGAATTGCGTGATAAACGATACATCGTCTATAATCCCCGCCTTGCTGGCAATTTCCGATAGAGTGTAGTAATAGGTCATCAGGTTCTCGTTTGCCTGTCGCATATTAAAAAAACTGTGATGATAGTCTATGTTGGCCTGGAATTCCTGTTTTAACTTATCTATTGCCTCTGCATACGTTTTGCATTGTGCTTTGACCACACGAAAGAAAGCCGCCGCAGTATGTTTGAGATATAAAGAAATGACGTTCAGTTTCTTTTCCTCTGACCCGCTCTTTAGAATAGCCAGTTGTTCAAAAGTGTCAAGAAAATCGAGGACACTATCTCCAAATTTTCCGGAAAATGGCTCCATTATGATCTGGTATTTATAATAAACAAATTGACTCAGCTGTTAGCCCTTTAGCTTTGTAAAGTGCTACAATATATTATTCTTTCTCCAGGTTTCTTTTTTCTTTCGTCAGTGCGCTTTATACAAGCGCTCTTTTCCTTCTTCGCGGGTTTGGCGCCGTCCACCACTTGTAACGGCTGCTCCGTGTAGGTTTCATCGTTCGTTCGTTCAAATAGTTTCTATAATATAAAAATTAATTTATATTCCTATGCTATTGTAATGCTAAGCACTACAGTACCTACTTATTCTGTAGTGTTTTTAATGAAGAGTAGTTGAGGAACCTTTCATTGATGTTATTGTAAACAACAAAATATTTGCGCATGAAATGTTTGATTTGTTCATACCAAACGGTAGTAAGTTTGCTTATTCATTGTTTACCCAATGCATGATTCATCCGTTCGCAGATTTTACTGTTTAACTCCATAAAATAAACAGCAGCTCATTTTAACATCTTGTATACGTAAATAAAAGTGATAAATCAATGTACTTACTATGTATTACTAACTTTTTGATGCAGAGAAATAAAGTGAAGATTTAAGTTTTAATACAATTAATATAATTCCATCAATATTATTGTTTTAATTTTTTTTAAACATATTTTATACTGAATTTCTATTGATAATTTCTTTATAATTTGATTATATTACCTGTATTCACATACATTGTCACTGGGAAGTTTTAATAAGATCTAAAGTATATTGTATAGAATAGCTTTAGAAAAAAAAACGAAAATAGGAATTACTATTACTGTGCCACATCCAGTACCCGTAGATCCAGATGCACTATCTCCGGAGCGCCTGGCCGGGCTTAAACTAATTAGAACCCCTGCTCTGTGTCAATGTTGTCGCTGCACGCGGCACGGTTTAATGCGTGTGTCTCCATTAGCTGCCCACCCTCAATTTAAACACCCTGTGTACACTGACAATTCCCTAAAATTGATTTGTGCATTTGCAACCTTTGGGGGAGATATTTATGCTCGGAGCAGTTCGCGACCGCATCACAGGCTGTTGTTTTTATTTCGCATATCGCCCCTATGGAATTGTTAACGTGTAGCTATTATGATGTAAATACCGATATCGGTTATGAATATTTATCACCATCATCATCATCATCATCGTACTTTAAAAAGAAGTGCCATTGTAGTTTTGCCGTTCAATCAGGCCGGCACAATCGGGGAAATACCGATCGCTCATATGATATACCTACCATTAAAAGAGGTGGCTAATTTATCACATTTCATGCGGTTTGTAAGTATCCGGTGGTTCATTGGGAAGGTAAGGTAGAGTAAGGCAACGCAGCGGCATCCGCATGCCTATTAAACGTACACACGTTGCCATAGTCGACAGTCGTCGATCGCCAGCCATTTGTGACATGTGTGGTGGCCATAAAAACAGTCCTCAATATTTAAATTTCAGCAAAACTTGTACTCCGAATATGGTCCCAATGGATATTATACCTTCCAAAACGATTAAGAATAGATTTTGATTGGGTTCCGAAGGACTGAGGAAGTGTAAGTCGTAGTCCTACCAGTAAAAGACCGACCATGAGTGCTTAATAAAACAACAACGTTCATGTATTTTTTATTGTGAGTTAAATGCATTTTCTAAACGACGAACATCAAGCATTTAATGGCAGTAATTGGTGAGGAAATAGTTCTTATAGGTAACTTAGATATAATTACCATTATCGCCGTTCCGTCCGCTACAATCATCAAATTGAAAAGAATTGCGTAAGAATTTCTTACGCAATTCATATTGGCATAATATTATGTTCACTCTATCTCAATGAAGGTCGTTCTACCTCACGTCATGGTGTTCTTTGATTGATGAAATTGAGATGGAGAATCTGTAGTTGACTATTTGGGAAAAAATATTATTGTATTGTATTTTTAAAGATTTATAGAAATTGCTTACCTAAATATTATGAAACTCATTATGGAAATCAATAAAATAAAACACTATGATTCAAATAAAAAAGTTTTTATTCGTTAAAATGCCCGTCAACTCTTAATAAATAAATATCAAATCGGTTCAAAAATGAGAAACATTTACAAAAACTAAAAAAATATAGGTCATACTTTTTATATAAGTATTAAGTATTAATATTTATTTTTTCTTAAATTACATTATTTTTTCGTAAGATCAGTAGACCGCTTTTTTAAGTGAGTAACTACTTCTATTCATAAAAATCAACCAGAAAACATATCTAGACATATAGATTATAGAATACTAAATTATTTAAACGTTTTGGTTTTTTTGAGTTACGAAGTATCTATTTGTAGTCAAAATAGTTATTGTACATAAATAAGTTCTTGGAACATAATATTTTTTGCTTTTCTGAAATAAATGTCCACGAAACATAACTGTAATATAAACCTTTTACACGTTGTGAGTGTACGTGTTACTTGAGATTATCGTCCACGTCCATAAATCTCCTCGATTATGGGTTATTAGAGAATATGAGCAAGAGATAGTTGAGTCCCTCGCCTGGTGCGCTCCGCAAGCGTAGCGTCACGTTGTCCGCGCCCACGCCGCCCTCGCTCACGGTCACCTGCGCCTCCGAGCAGGAGAGGTCTCGAGCGATGATACCCTGTATAATAATATTAAGTGTATTAATAATAATAATAATAATAATGTCTATGGGCGTCGGTAGTCATGAAAATGGCTGCAACTGCACGTTTGCCCCTCTATACCATAAAAAAAAATACAGAGTTATTTGTTAAACACCAGCAAGCTCTCAGATATAGATAGCTAGCACCTTCAACAAGAACATTTGTTCTGCGACTTTTCATAGTTCGGTATTTCATTGTTTCATACAAAAATAAATATGAATTAAATTTTTGCCCGAACGTTATAAGTGTATTGCTGACCTACGTTATTGCCGGTTCGGCGGTTTGATTTGAGCTCTGCAAAAG
>LUGF01055674.1:13364-26635 GCA_001625245.1 Calycopis cecrops | reverse complement strand
AATATTGTAAAGTTCGTGCTTGTACCAACGTAAATACATTAGACAGTGTAAGTAATGACCGTCATAGAGCATAAATATGAGTATAATGCACATTTCCCGGCAAAAGTGTTAAGTCATATAACATTCTTTGAACCATTCGTAATTTATGTCTTCATTCGGTTTGCAATTATCGATGTAAATTATTCTGAAGAAAGCTTTTGAAGTTACGACGTTCGTTCTCGTCTCGATAGTTATTTTTTACTTTAACACCCTGTAAAGTTTCTATGACACATGCAGTAAAAGTGCCAATAATATTTAATAAGCAAAATATACCAGTGTGAAGTCATATACTGATCCATAGCTGTTTTATATTCGCATTTCTATAGCTCTCACAGCATACCAAATTTGTAACAGGCGCCTGATAATTTATTATAGTCTCTATTATTCATCAATACCGGTCATCTAATAACAGATTACCGGCTATGTTTCATCCAAAATCCTTGTACCGTTTCTTTAGGCTAGCACTTCATAGTGGCTATAAACGCTTTAGAAGATTCTTCACTGCTATTCGCCGCTTAAATGTCTTCACGTAATATTATATTTTAAGAGGAAGGAGGAGCATACGTAAACCTTCTCAAGAATCTAAAGATTTAAAAATAGTAATAAAGAATGGTATAATGTCTCAATTAAAGACCTACCATTCTTAATTAAGTACTGTTTTTTCAATGTTTCTACGTGCTTAAATTAATTTCAAAATTCATCACCAGCTGTTGGCTTGTGTATACTCATGTCGAAATCGATAATGATTAGTTATTATTATTATTTACTAGTTATTATAAACATACATGAATTAATATAATTGCTTTGAAAACCCAAATAAATCCATCGAGGGCAGGGGGTGGTTTACCAACACGATATACAAATACAAATACAAATAGAAGTGGAGTATGCTATGAACCTGCAGGGCATCGTTAGTTAAAACCGAAAACTATCATCGATAACTCAAATCACTATCAGATAAAGATCTTCCACTACATAGCATACACGCTCTGGCAATACCGAAGAGGTACCTCTCGCTTACACGAGACCAGCGTAAAGTGACAGCTGTGCTGTCCTGTGAGGTGGTGGGAGGAGAAAGGTTTTCTATGCGGATGTCTATTGGCGTCGATAGTCATGAAAACATCTTCGTCTTCTCGTTTGCCCCTCTATACCATAAAATGCCTTTTCCAGTGTTAAAACTCACTTCATGCCAAAGATAATTGGTAAGTAAATCTCGCATCGTTATTCCCATTACAAAGTTGTCGTATAATTTTGTATCGTTTAACGACTGCACTGAATAAGCAATGCATTATGCGTTGCATTTGCATCTGGCTGGTTTTATTGAGAGCAGCTTAAAGATGCCATATAATATGATTTAAAAATAAAGCAGTGTGGTAGCATTTGTATAGTGCTGCATAGGTATAATTATGCTGAATATGATGAAAAATCAACGATTACCTTCTAGACTGTAACAGTCCAGTAGTAGCTGCAGCAGATAAGAGAGCATATCTCAGTATTATTGTTCGTAATAAATACTTACATATATTTTATCTAAGTTTTACTTATTACGAGAATCGATTGATTCTTCTCAGGACAGGAATGTCGAAGCGATGCAGTGGTAGCACATATTATTACTATTTGGAAGCAATTGGGCGTTCGAAAAGAGACCTGTGAAATTTCCTATTCCTGTTTTAAATATAATAATATTTGGATTTTTATCGCGGTTTATTTTACTATATAATAAGTGACGAGGTAAATTCACTTACCCACATTCGAGAAATGTGAAAAGTGTAATCAGCAACATCCCTAGTGAAGTATTTTACGGGCAAATCGCCAATAAACACGAGGTGCACTTAGCAGCAGTATTAGTCACAGTCACGGCGCTCAACGGTTGTCAATCTAAAGTAGTCGAGGGCATTGACCTCCGAAGTAGAACATAGAGTATAAGCGTTTAGCAACAGCTATCTTGGATCTGACTATCAAGCGATGATTCATGTTGCCAATTCTGTATTGTAATGGGACAAACGAGTAGTCGGGGCTTTCTGAAGAGTACCAATTCTCTTAATTACCAGCACAATTGTGACAAGATGTGTTGCCCTCGTCGCCCCCTACATTTGAATGGGCTACCGGAAACACACTTTGCTACTTTGTGGACATGGCGGCCCAATTCGGTAGTATTGCAGCGTGGCACCTCTTAATTGCAATTAAGGTTTCCCCCCATGAATAATCTTGAATTAGATATAGATGGAATATCTGATATTTTCAACAAACGTGCATAATTAAATTTATGGCCACCTTTAGATTGTTAGTTCGCAAATAGTAAGACTGTGTCCCCAGTAGGCAAACTGTTAGCGACCGACTGAGTAAGCAGTAAATTTGTGGCGAGTTAGCTGCAAACTCAGTTCAATTTTCGTAGGTCACAAGCAAACTGTCGTTTATTTTGCCATGAATCGGCCACTAACTGAGACAGTCGGCATACGTAACGCTGCAAACAGCGTAAATTGAGCCGAAAACTAGCAAACTGACTCTTGAAACTTGACACTCCATTTAAAATATATGAAAGGGCGTACTAAACCGATACGCCCCAAACTCAGTCCGCCACTAACAGTTTGCTTACTGGGAACACAGCCTAAGAAGTATTTAGCATGAAGCTGAATTGGGCCTCTCGCTTACACAAAATCGGCGAAGAGTGACAGCTGTGCTGTCGCGTTTCGTGCGATGTGTAATTAGCCGGTGGCCTGTGCAAAGAGGAGGAGGAAGGGAGGCAACGCATCTGATTAGCCTCTATACGGATATCAATGGACGTCGGTAGTCATGAAAACAGCTTCGACAACTCGTTTGCCCCCTTATAGGTACTATTAAAAATAAAAAATATATTATTATATCTTCGACATACTCGCGTGTGTAGTCTTGAAGCTTGTGATGTGTTTTATCACCATTTCTAAATAAGTCTTTAATTTTGTATTAATGGCCTGGTAGAGATTTCAGATTTGTCGTTTGCTATGCTGACCATGCTACTTGGAACATTTTATTGTGTCATGTGAAAAGTTTATAATACTTTATAAGCCTAAACCATAACCCGTCCCTAGTAAGCAGTGGTTGTGTAAAAAAATGTTATTCGAGACGTCGTTTAAATGCACATAAATA
The DNA here is from genome assembly GCA_001625245.1 of Calycopis cecrops. Taxonomy (NCBI): domain Eukaryota; kingdom Metazoa; phylum Arthropoda; class Insecta; order Lepidoptera; family Lycaenidae; genus Calycopis; species Calycopis cecrops. Next base: position 23,470 of record LUGF01055674.1, on the reverse strand, counting down.
CAAATTGTAATAAATATTCATAGGAGAGATGAAATCACAGGACGGTAGCCCGTAGCCGCGTCGCGGGCTGTCCGCTCGTCGCCATCGGCGTTACATTATTAATGTTCACTACAATATTCAAACGGTATGTAAGGCTTAATACACACGACGCAACGCATTCATGTCGAAGCTTATAAACTTTAAATCCTACTAATATTATAAATGCGAAAGTTTTGTTTGTTTGTTTGTTACTTCACGCAAAAACTGCTGAATCGATTTTAATGAAATTTGGCACTCAGAGAGTAACTTGGATTAACACAGGATAGTTTTATCTCCAAAAAATGCTCCTTTGGGATGCCACGAGATAATTTTCTATTTTCCACGAAATAAAAATTTACGCGGGTGAAACCGCGGGGCGCATATCTGTGTTTTAAACAGTTGTTTGGACAAACTGTAATTTGTCTTATGAACATTTTTTCACATTTAAAATGAAATGAAATGATTTTTTTTTAATCAAAATAGAATTATAAAAATTACTTTTTGAACGTCAACAATTACATCTACCACCGGAGCAACCCTAGCCCTGTAGTAGATATATCACAGAAGCTATAATAGTTGCATAAACATAACATTAGCTTGTTCAAGGCATATTTTAGATATATTTTATTTAAGATGAAGAGTTGAAAATAAATCCACAATTTTGTCTCATCCTAGACCTTCGATAAAGACTTTATTTTTCTCTGTACCATGGCGGCCCATGGAGGCGGGAGGAGAAAGGAGGGCAGCGCATCTGTATAGCCTCTATGCGGATGTTTGTGGGCGTCGGTAGTCATGAAAATGGCTCCGGCTGCTCGTTTGCCCACCTATATAATAAAAAAAATCGTTTATATCACATATAACTTGCAACCTGCAGTGTACATTCAGCTTTATCGTCGACTGTCCACTCATCTGTACAGTTTCAAATAATAATTATTTTAAATGCACGGCAAGGAATTGGTATATAAGTGCAATTAATCTTCCTGACGTGACATGCCTATGCAAAGCTTGAAGTGCTGATCAAACGGAAGCCAGGCCATAATAAATAGCGTGGATTGTAAAGACGTTGACATGCCTACTTAAATTGTATACTATTTGCACAAAATTAATCTCAGTCATATTGATTTAGTTATCTTGTGTAGTGGTGAAGTGCCTTTCGTCTTTAAAGGCGATAATAGCCAAGTAAAATATAGAATTTGCAATACCTTCAGATACTAAATTATTAATTATAATTGATAATTATCAATGATAATTACGGTAGCAATTTTTACCTAGTGTCCTTATATTTAGCCCAAATTAAAAGAGCGACGAAATAAATAAATAAATAATCTGTAAATTCAATCAAAGCTAATAAAACAAATTTTGATTGTCCTTTAATGTTTAGAAAATTAAACACTACAATTTTTAACACCTTTGGCGCAAGAATCCCTTTTTTCTTTTACTCGAAAGACTATGACATGTTGCTTTGTTGGAAAGAATCAGGCAACGCAGCTTATCTACAAATAACTTGAATTACATACAAAAATTCTGAATAAACAACACACAATAATAGTATTACAATAACAATTCTTGTAGTAAAGTCATTTATATAAATGGCTGTTTCTATACAATAAAGTAAATTATTAAACAAGGATTGAAATCACTCCGAAGGACCTTTGAACCCGATTGTTCCATTGTAATAGTCGGACTACCCCACGGAGCACAAGTTATGATAAATTATTTGTGATACGTACAAAAAGATGAAATCATATTTTAACTCAATACGTTATTCCACCTATGTATTTATTTACTGTCGAAAATGAATTATTGTGAACAATATACGAGTAATAATATAATTTCTATATTTATACATTCTAAATAAGTATTGGTTTGTTTTGATAGTGAACCTGCAAGCACAATGCTAATCCATACTCTCAATATTTAGTTATTTTAAGTAATAGGTATAGCTTTCTCATGAGAGTTACAGCGTAGTTTTAAACTTTATAAACTCCCTTCGTATCCTTTGATAACAAACCATTAAAAAAGTTTATCGATGTTTTCTATTGAAGCCGCAAAAAAAGAAATCTCAGGACTGGAACGTAAGATGAATAACAAAAGTGTAAAAAAGGTATCATCTATTGTGAAACAAAACACGACAAGGTTGTATGTGTTCAACATATATTAGTTGTTTATCCTTATACAACACTGAGTCAGTTCTGCTTACGTACTTGAAGCGCGCTCACATAAGATATAATGCAAGAAAAATGTTTAAAATGGGCCGAATAACATTGTTGGTGCTATTTTTAGTGTTGTGTATACATTTGTACGAGGCAAAAGACTTAGTGCTCGGCACTAGAGTCAACAATTTATTAATATCGACGGAGAAAGTAGTTTACAGCGCCATACCGTTATTCAAACGAGATAAGGATTATACGTATAAAGACCCGAAGAAACGGATTATTAAGGTACACATTTTTAAGCTAAAAATATTCTTAAATCCCTTTCTATACTACATATAAATAATGTTTTTTATACACTTGAAAACGATCAATTAAAGATTACCTTCGTTTTTGGCAATTCCATCTTATGCGTTATTTATTTATTTTGTAAACAAAATATTATGAATTCTAAACAAACTTCTAGAAATGTAGAGTCTAAAAAAGATAAATATCTTTATAATTAGATAATTCCTAGGTCTATTTACCGTGTTATACTTTGGATGTCATCATAAATAGTGCTCTTTTAATTTTTACCTTAAAAAAGTATAAAAAAATCTAAAATTTTTGGCTGTACTCTCTGCCTACCCACTTATAAAACTTGTGTGAAAATATGTAATTCTTAATGTTATAATATAAATGTTTTTCTCTCAATTAACAAATTTAATTAAAATCAATATCTTTCACCAACAGCCTTATGAAGATACCCTATTCACTAAGTATCTCAAATGGAAAGGGCCATATTTTAAAGTAAAAAAAATACCAATTCTTATAAAACATCATCTTCAATTTACCTATACTTATATAATAATAATAATATATTATATTATGTGTGTGTGTATGTGTAATATGTGGACTTAATACACTACTTTAGCATAGTCCCGTGCTAAGTACCGTAAAGGCTTGTGTTATGGGTACAACTGGCAGGTAGACGACAATATATTTAAGATTTTTATTATGAAAATACATATTATAATACATAATTAAACATCCATGACCTAGGAGGGATTTGAATCCGCGACCGCGCAACATCCGAGCTGCTCCACTGCGCCAGCCGCTCGTCGTAATATACTCTTATATTTTAAGATAGATAATAAATACCCCCAGGTTCGTATCTTCTCCCCACAAACGATCATGTCTTAGGGTTGAGTTATTATTTATTTATATAAGGCATTGTGTTGCGAAATCAGCTTAAGGAAGTGCCGACTATAATTCCCTTATCTGCCACAACGTTGTTGTGCTCCAGTTTGACGAAGGCGTCGGTAAAATTGTGTTTATGGTTGATAAATAGATAAAAGGGCAGATTATAACGGGCCTTTTATGCAAGAAATAAATTGTGTTTCATTTATGGGCTGACTTTAAGATTTATACAAATGCCGTGTTTAGTGTTTATACCTAGTAAACGAACAGTTGTACTTAGTTGTAAAACTGCTCGTTTGCTTACTTTTTTTATAGTTTAGCAAACAAGCAGTCGGAGCCGTTTTCATGACTTCGACTCGACTCGTTCCTTCCTCATTTCTCCTCCTTAGGCTACCGGCTTTTACACACCGCACTAAACGCGACAGCATAACTGTCACTATAAGCCGGTATCGTGTAAGCAGTATCACCCGGTCGTGCCGGCCCAATTTAGCTGCATGTATGCATACAGAGTGGCACTACCTTTTATAAAAAGTTTGTTGATGTTTGTCGCGAAATGCTATATTTTTATGTCATATCGGAAAGTTTTGACCTTTGAAACCAGTTGGTAATGTTCAATTTGTATAAACAACACTATTATTTCCATTCCTATATTTTATGTTGTAAAGCTATACTTTTTTATATCTATATGTTTTTGGTTCTCAAGATGTAGGTCTTTATTTTGGTGTCTCTCTTAGTCCTCCACCCAGGTCCGGTAGCAGCTCATAAAAGAGTTTCCACACGTAAACAAAAAAAAGTCAATGTTTTTGTCAGTTGTTAAATACATATTTATATAGAATAGAATAGAATAGAAAAGCGTTTATTCAGTACTCCATATTAGTATACAAAAAAAATAGACAATAAACACAATCATATTATGAGAAAAAAAAGAAGATAATAAATAATAAAAAAAATATAATAGGTACTATATTGACTATTTTTACAAAACTGGACTAGTTCTAGTTTGGAAACTGAGGTTTAGTTTAAAGTGAATTATTTTTACAAATGATGGTATCAGCTTAAGCACTATAGATATAATAATTATATTATAGTTAATGAGTATTTTTTTATTTCTCCACAAAGGTACTTGACATTTAAAGATCTTGATCTGATGAGATCTTAATAGTTAGATTCTATAAGTTTTATGAAGGACTTGGTGTCTGTAGTAGGACAATCGTCGTTACAGAATTACCAGGCTCAGTGCTCCCGCTGGGAATCTAGTTAAAATTTTAATAAGTGGGTCGTATCTCAAACCAATTGTTAAAACAGCTCACATTCGTGAACATTTATGATAACACGCCACACAATTCACCTAACACCGTAGATCAATTTTATTGAAATTTAAAATAGGCTACTATCCCGTTAACATGATGTCATTTAATGTTTGGTAGTTATCACGTCGACAAAATTGGTTAGATGCTAAAATGATACCTACTCGTGATAAATCGTGAAAGAAATGAACATTAAATATAGTTCCGTTGTCCTACCTAACCTAACCTAAACCTAACCTACTACCTAGCTAGAAATTTTTACATTTGTTTTGCGACGTTTGACATAATTAAAAAAAATAATTTTAAATGTATTATAAGTTTATAATGTACTGTGGTAAAATTTGTAAGTCCGCGACAGGTGTGCACTGGTTTGTTGGCTTTATTTTGCGTAGGTCAGCAATACACTTATAACGCTCGGGCAAAAATTTAATTCATATTTATTTTTGTATGAAACAATGAAATACCGAACTATGAAAAGTCGCAGAACAAATGTTCTTGTTGAAGTTGCTAGCTATCTATATCTGAGAGCTTGCTGGTGTTTTACAAATAACTCTGTATATTATTATTATTACACTTAATATTATTATACAGGGTATCATCGCTCGCGACCTCTCCCGCACGGAGGCGGAGGTGACCGTGAGCGAGGGCGGCGTGGGCGCGGACCACGTGACGCTACACTTGCGGAGCGCGCGCGGCGAGGGACTCAACTATCTCGTGCTCATATTCTCTAATAACCCATAATCGAGGAGATTTATGGACGTGGACGATAATCTCAAGTAACTCGTAGACTCACAGCGTGTAAAAGGTTTATATTACGGTTGTGTTTGTTAGACATTTATTTCAGAAAAGCAAAAAAAATATTATGTTCCAAGAGCTTAGTTATGTACATAATATTTTGACTACAAATAGATACTTCGTAACTAAAAAAAAAAAACCAAAACGGTTAAATAATTTTGTATGCTATATGTCTAGATATGTTTTCTGGTTGATTAAATTTATAAATATAAGTACTCAATTAATAAAGCGGTCTACTGATCTTACAGATAAATAATGTAATTTAAGTACAAATAAATGTTAATACTTAATACTTATATAAAAAAGTATGACCTATATTTTTTATTTTTTGTAAATGGTTCTCATTGATACTCTCTACTACTCAACACTACGTAGTGTAGTGTAGTGGGCCTCAAGTTTTATTGAATCAATAAGTACATAACAAGTATATAACCTTATTTTTATTATATATCAATTACCTCGATGCATTATTTTAGATAAAAATCCCAAAAATATTGTAGGTAAAAATCTCGATGCATAGAAATGCATAATTTATATTTTGAAATGCCACATGGAAATATGAATATAAAAAAATACGGACCGCGTACTTACAAAGCAGTTGATTAAGTAGATAGGTACACAGCAAAGTTCGATTGCATTACATGGTAATTGTATTAATTTTCTTTTGGTAGTTTTTCATTCGAGTGAAAAACGTAGCATTGAAAATAAAACACAAAATACAGCAAAGTAAGGCAATAATTACTAAATTGTCTTAAATTTTTATTTATATTTGCATTAAAAAGAAATTCCAGTTGAATAATTCACATAGATTATGTATCATTTAATGTACTCTATATAAAATATTATAAGTATTCTCTGGGTTATCAGAATGAAGTATTATTCAAATATAAAGAGAATTAACTCTACATTTGTTCTGATAAACTGAATACATCTAGTATTTTTATAGTAATCTCATGTATTGGTTATTTAAAAAAAGCTTTTAAAACACCGATACATGACGCATACGGAATACGTAATTGAGTCAATCGGAGTTCGGCTAAGCCAATATCAGTCAATTCCCCTACAAGCGAATTGATATTTCCTCTTTCCGACGTATACATTGTTAATTGCGTTTCCGGTGGACCCTCGTCGAGAGCACACATTAGCGTATTGTCTCGTGTTACCGAGTGATACACGCGTTTTTATTTGGAAAGTTAATTGCGCGTTTAATGTGATTGGAAAAGTTAGCGGTGAAACATCAAATTTTATGGCGTTTTTCATGTTTACGAATACCATGGAGGTGGGAGGAGAAAGGAGGGCAGCGCATCTGTATAGCCTCTATAAGAATGTCTATGGGCATCGGTAGTCACGACAATGACTTGGACTACTCGTTTGCCGCCTTTAAAAAAACAATGGAACATAATATATTGAAATACAGTAGGTAATACTCCGAAGTTACGCGGTAGGTGGGACCAAGCCTTAGCCGCTAAGTCTACTTCACGTAAGTTAGGGTATAACTGTATCTATATCTATACTATATAATAAATCTGTAGAAGGGTCAATTCCGTACTTTGAAATTATTGGAAAAATAAATAGCAGAGGGTGTTACTAGATCGATACCAAACCCAAATATGCGATTAAAAAAAATTTTGTCTGTCTGTCTGTCTGTATGTTCAGGCATCACGTGAAAACTAACGGTTCCATTTCGATGAAACTTGGTATAATTATACGTTATTATCCTGGGCATAAAATGGGATACTTTTTATCCTGGAAAAATACGTAGAAAAAAAGAAATCCATCCACGCGAAGGCCGACATCCGCGCGGACGGAGTCGCGGGCGGAAGCTAGTTTACAATATAATATTAACTTTTCAATGCGGATCAAATGTTTTATAGTAAACTTTGATTATAGAAGACATTAAACGCTATTTAGACGAAGCAAGCTTAAAATATTTATGTGTAAAGACAGTGGGGACAGCCGAGAATATTCGGTTTTGTCAGTTGAAGAAGTGATATTTGACTATCGCGTAAGTCGGAATAGCGTAAGTCGAGGCACTTACTACTGTATACATGATCAAGTAATCGTGAAACAGAGATGCGATGTAGAGCTTGCATACAAGGAGTAGTGGCGTACTGAATATATATTATTATATTTTTTTAATGTATATATATATATATAAATGAAGAATGTATAATGAAAAAAAATGAATGAGGCCCGCTGAGTTTGTTTCGCCGGTTCTTCTCAGGACAGGGCTAGGGTTGAACCGGTGGTAGATGGAAATTTTTGACGTTCAAAAAGCAATTTTTCAAATTCTATTTTGAATAAAAATATTTTGATTTTGATTTTGATTTTGATGGCTTAAAGAATGTCATATCATTTGCAGTCAAGGACAGATAATCATAAATCGTCATATATAGATTTATATATATTATTCTAGAAGACCGTAAGGTCCACCGTAGGGAGGCGAGCTGCGATTCGTATATTCTAATTTGGAAATATAAACTTTTAAACAGAACAGAACTTTCAAAAATATAAGCGAAGAGGATGCTCACATCTTGCAACATATTTTGTCTAGTAACATATCTAAATTGAAATAAATGTGCCTACATTTATATAACTTTTCTATCTTCGTAAGAGGTAGTGCTACACTGCATGCACTGCACGATTTGGGACTGCACGACCGACGCTTACACAGCACCGGTGTAAAGTTACAGCTGTGCTGTCGCATTTCTTGCGGTGTAAGTAACCGGTACCCATGTAGAAGAGAGGAAGATGGAGGGCAACGCATCAGGATCTTCTGTGCGGATGTCGGTGGCCACCATAGATTGATGATGGAGATGGATTGCCCATAGACTCGTTTCCTCCATATACTATAAAAAACATAACTGCACTTACAATTTAGGAAAAATATTATACGAGCTAGTAAAAAAAGCGGCCCAGAAAATATTCATGAACGGATTACTATTAAGAGGGGAGTACATGCAATAGACAATATCCCCGAAGTATTTATATAATAAAAATACTGAAAGGGTGACACGAGCCCTTAATAAAGCCTTATACACCGAGAGTAGTGGCAGTGAGTGACGTTAATCCCTTCCCTCTTCAGCGTGACGCCAAGGCTTTATTTCTCATACATGTTTGATGACTCAAATATAATAATACATACGTCATATGTGCAATTTGGTATCTTTGTTTGATAGAATTCGTTTATTAGTTACGGATAGTCATGCCACGCCAGTTCTCTAAAGGGTAGGTGGAAGTGAGTAGGTACACATGGTAGATAGTATTAAAAATAACCCTATATGCTATTATGAAGTATGGGTTAGTGAAGAAATTATATGTAGGTTGTAGACCAATTAGGAGCTAACGATCTGTGAGGTATCTCATTGTGGTATGATAGTTATGCTGTCGCGTATTGTGCGGTTAGTAAGAAATATATTTTATATTTTTTAAAAAAATATAAGAAATTTTATATTTTTAAAATTTTTAATACAGAAATACATAATATGTATCTAGAATAGAATCCCGCCTAGTTCATATTGTATTATTGGGGGGGATTCGAACCCGCAACCCTTGGCGCAACATGCTCCGCTTATCTGAGCTCTATACCACTGCACCAGACGGTCGTCATTACATTAATACATTAATACATGGACAGAGGAGGCGAGGCTTATCTATGACTTTATTCAATATTCGCTAAACATAACGCCGGTATTTATTCTACAAGTTGCACGAAACACAAGTTTATCTCATATTTCATAACACTAAGATTTATACTCGTATCATCCAATACAACCTGTATAATGAAAACTTAACCTTTACAAGGTTGCAATTTGCCGAATCGCATGATAAATTTTATGTATGAGGTACATGCATGCATGGATTGGGCTGGTACGACCTTGGAGGTACCTCTCGCTGTATGACAGTGATAGCTGTGCTGTCGCATTTCGTGCGGTTTGTAAGTAGCCGGGGGCCCATGTAGGACTGATGAGGATGGAAGGCCACACATCTGTTTAGCCTCTATGCGGATGTCCATGGACGTCGGTAGTCATGAAACTGGCTCCAATTGTCTCGTTTTCCCCCTTAGACTAAAAAAAAATAACACCACTATAAAGGCTGCAACTTGATGGCATGATGGAATTTTATGTAAAAAAATAATTTCATTTTCACTAAAACACGATGTCCGCGATACGCGGCCTGTAAATTACACCCTCGTTATAATGTTGCGTTGTTTCGTTTTAATGAGGACAACAAAAGAGGCAATGAAAATCAATAATCGCCTGGATACGTGTACGTAACAAGGCTATAAAAATATAACATAAATTATTATGATTACACTTGTATGAAAGGTCCTACATTGTGTGCATAGACTAACTGTTATAGAGCGTACATTGTGGTGCAATTTTAAGACCATCATTGAAATTGTCATATATTAAAGCTAAAGAGACTAATAAAGCTAAAGAAAAAAAAACCGGCCAAGTGCGAGTCCGACTTGCACACCGAGGGTTCCGTATGAATGGGAAGAACAATCCAAACGTAATGCATGGTTTTCAAGACCTTTTTCTCTAAAACGCGTGAAGGGATTAAGCTGAAATACGAAGGTCAGTTACGTCTTGATGCCTTGAAAAAATCACACTTCTAAGTTAAAGAAATAAAAAGTTATAGCCAATTATGC
>LUGF01055674.1:0-10784 GCA_001625245.1 Calycopis cecrops | reverse complement strand
ATACATGACGCATACGGAATACGTAATTGAGTCAATCGGAGTTCGGCTAAGCCAATATCAGTCAATTCCCCTACAAGCGAATTGATATTTCCTCTTTCCGACGTATACATTGTTAATTGCGTTTCCGGTGGACCCTCGTCCGAGAGCACACATTAGCGTATTGTCTCGTGTTACCGAGTGATACACGCGTTTTTATTTGGAAAGTTAATTGCGCGTTTAATGTGATTGGAAAAGTTAGCGGTGAAACATCAAATTTTATGGCGTTTTTCATGTTTACGAATACCATGGAGGTGGGAGGAGAAAGGAGGGCAGCGCATCTGTATAGCCTCTATAAGAATGTCTATGGGCATCGGTAGTCACGACAATGACTTGGACTGCTCGTTTGCCGCCTTTAAAAAAAACAATGGAACATAATATATTGAAATACAGTAGGTAATACTCCGAAGTTACGCGGTAGGTGGGACCAAGCCTTAGCCGCTTAAGTCTACTTCACGTAAGTTAGGGTATAACTGTATCTATATCTATACTATATAATAAATCTGTAGAAGGGTCAAATCTGTACATTGAAAATATTGGAAAAATAAATAGCAGAGGGTGTTACTAGATCGATACCAAACCCAAATATGCGATTAAAAAAATTTTTGTCTGTCTGTCTGTATGTTCAGGCATCACGTGAAAACTAACGGTTCCATTTCGATGAAACTTGGATGATTATACGTTATTATCCTGGGCATAAAATGGGATACTTTTTATCCTGGAAAAATACGTAGAAAAAAAGAAATCCATCCACGTGAAGACCGACATCCGCGCGGACGGAGTCGCGGGCGGAAGCTAGTTTACAATATAATATTAACTTTTCAATGCGGATCGAATGTTTTATAGTAAACTTTGATTATCGAAGACATTAAAAGCTATTTAGACGAAGCAAGCTTAAAATATTTATGTGTAGTTTTGTCAGTTGAAGAAGTGATATTTGACTATCGCGTAAGTCGGAATAGCGTAAGTCGAGGCACTTACTACTGTATACATGATCAAGTAATCGTGAAACAGCGATGTAGAGCTTGCATACAAGGAGTAGTGGCGTACTGAATACTATGATGGCTTAAAGAATGTCATATCATTTGCAGTCAAGGACAGATAATCATAAATCGTCATATATAGATTTATATATATTATTCTAGAAGACCGTAAGGTCCACCGTAGGGACGCGAGCTGCGATTCGTAGATTCTAATTTGGAAATATAAACTTTAAAACAGAACAGAACTTTCAAAAATATAAGCGAGGAGACAGCTCACATCTTTCAACATTTGTCTAATAACATATCTAAATTGAAATAAATGTGCCTACATTTATATAACTTTTCTATCTTCGTAAGAGGTAGTGCTACACTGCATGCACTGCACGATTTGGGACTGCACGACCGACGCTTACACAGCACCGGTGTAAAGTTACAGCTGTGCTGTCGCATTTCTTGCGGTGTAAGTAGCCGGTACCCATGTAGAAGAGAGGAAGATGGAGGGCAACGCATCAGGATCTTCTGTGTGGATGTCTGTGGACACCATAGACTGGATTGCCCATAGACTCGTTTCCTCCATATACTATAAAAACATAACTGCACTTACAATTTAGGAAAAATATTATACGAGCTAGTAAAAAAGCGACCGAGAAAATATTCTTGAACGGATTACTATTAAGAGGGGAGTACATTTAATAGACAATATCCCCGAAGTATTTATATGATAAAGATACTGAAAGGGTGACACGAGCCCTTAATAAAGCCTTATACACCGAGAGTAGTGGCAGTGAGTGACGTTAATCCATTCCCTCTTCAGCGTGACGCCAAGGCTTTATTTCTCATATATATTTGATAACTCAAATATTGTATATACATATTTGATTTTTTTTTTCGTCATATTATGTGCAATTTGGTATCTTTGTTTGATAGAATTCGTTTATTAATTACGGATAGTCATGCCACGCCAGTTCTCTAAAGGGTAGGTGGAAGTGAGTAGGTACACATGGCAGATAGTATTAAAAATAACCCTATATGCAATTATGAAATATGGGTTAGTGAAGAAATTATATGTAGGTTGTAGACCAATTAGGAGCTAACGATCTGTGAGGTATCTCATTGTGGTATGATAGTTATGCTGTCGCGTATTGTGTGGTTAGTAGGAAATATATTTAATATTTTTTAAAAAATATAAGAAATTTTATATTTTTAAAATTTTTAATACAGAAATACATAATATGTATCTAGAATAGAATCCCGCCTAGGTCATATTGTATTATTAGGGGGATTCGAACCCGCGACCCTTAGCTCAACATGCTCCGCTTATCTGAGCTTTATACCACTGCACCAGACGGTCGTCATTACATAAATACATTAATACATGGATAGAGGAGGCGAGGCTTATCTATGACTTTATTCAATATTCGCTAAACATAACGTCGGTATTTATTCTACAAGTTGCATGAAACAAGTTTATCTTATTTATATTGCATAACACTAAGATTTATATCATCCAATACAACCTGTATAATGAAAACTTAACCTTTACAAGGTTGCAATTTGCCGAATCGCATAATGAACTTTATGTATGAGGTGCATGCATGCATGGATTGGGCTGGTACGACCTTGGAGGTACCTCTCGCTGTATGACAGTGACAGCTGTGCTGTCGCATTTCGTGCGGTTTGTAAGTAGCCGGTGGCCCATGTAGGACGGACGAGGATGGAGGGTCACACATCTGTTTAGCCTCTATGCGGATGTCCATGGACGTCGGTAGTCATGAAACTGGCTCCGATTGTCTCGTTTGCCCCCTTAGACTAAAAAAAAAATAACACCACTATAAAGGCTGCAACTTGATGGCATGATGGAATTTTATGTAAAAAAATAATTTCATTTTCACTAAAACACGATGTCCGCGATACGCGGCCTGTAAATTACACCCTCGTTATAATGTTGCGTTGTTTCGTTTTAATGAGGACAACAAAAGAGGCAATGAAAATCAATAATCGCCTGGATACGTGTACGTAAACGTAACAAGGCTATAAAAATATAACATAAATTATTATGATTACACTTGTATGAAAGGTCCTACATTGTGTGCATAGACTAACTGTTATAGAGCGTACATTGTGATGTAATTTTAAGACCATCATTGAAATTGTCATATAATAAAGCTAAAGAGACTAATAAAGCTAAAGAAAAAAAAACCGGCCATGTGCGAGTCCGACTTGCACACCGAGGGTTCCGTATGAATGGGAAGAACAATCCAAACGTAATGCATGGTTTTCGAGACCTTTTTCTCTAAAACGCGTGAAGGGATTAAGCTGAAATTTTTGTCAAATACGAAGGTCAGTTACGTCTTGATGCCTTGAAAAAATCACACTTCTAAGTTAAAGAAATAAAAAGTTATAGCCAATTATGCACAAATTTTGTATGAAAACGTACTTTGTCGAAAACCTAAAATTATCGGGTACTTCCCGTTGACCTGGAGTTGTAAAATTTGGCAAGAAGTAAGAACTTATAGCACATATATAGAAATTTAAATCTGAAAACTAGTAAATTATATGTAGATCATTGGAAAAATCATTATCAACTTATAACAGTAATTCGCCTGATAAGATTTCTGGTTGCGGCACACATTTATCAGGCGAATTAGTTATAAGTTGATAATGATTTTTTTTCCGTTTTTTCTCTTTGATATACGGAACCCTAAAAAAATATACATAATATAATAAAGCTAAAGAGGGTAGAAAGTCTGTACTGTAGAATTTTTGTCTGTTTATCCGTGCGTGCATCGTGGACAAGTCTGCTCAGATTTTGATGCAAAATTTTACCAATCTGTCGACGAAATTCCGAGCTTGGCTATAGGCAATAAGAATTCAACCCTTAAAAGGATAAGTTGAATTACAGGCTGGAGGAGCCGTGGCCATAGCTAGAAAGAAATACTTTTAGACCCATTATTATCATCAAACTTATTATGCCTTTAGCCGTCTGCTGCATTAAAGTCAAGCCATATATTTTTGGTCAAATTTTATAGTGGCAGCTTCTTATCGAAGGGACACCGCTTTGTTACGTAACGGGTTACGGCGTCAGTGTGCCTAGCTTTCCTGTCTCGTCCTCTCTCACTCAATCCCACAACACAAGCTGCTGTTAGATTAAAAAAAAGAGAAGCGCTAGAGAGGAAGAGAGATAGAGAGTAGAGAGGGAGAGAGAGTAAGCCCTAAATGTTTTTATTTTTAATAAATAACTTTTCTTTATATTCTCATATTAATATACATACAATTGAAGTAATAAAATAAGCTTTTCTCAAGTTAAAATGTAGTTATCACCTCTGTCGGGCGTCCCGGGACGCACACCTCTTTTTATTACTTTTTCTAGGGCTCTTCTGATAAAAAAAAGTTTAAGAAGTTCGAATGTAAGCATTAGTTTTTTTGTAGAAAATATTAACTAAATTCTTAATATTACCACAAGGGAAAAAAAATCAAATGGCAAACAGATGATGACGATGTTTAATAAAAATATACAAGGTTCATAAAAGCGAGAGGCATAACAAGAAAACCACATATTTAGTTTATCATTTCAAAGTTACATAACAAAAATCAGATCAATCGGAGCAATAGTTTAGCCACAGGAATTCTTTAAAGATTTTTTTCCCTTCGTACACGCTCTACGTCAGCTGTTAGTCGACTATGGGCGGCCAGGGTCATTCACCACGAGGTAGGTTGTACGCACCGGTACAAAGCATGAATATATTTTTCGCTATTTAACTCGTTTGGAAAGTATTTTGCTATGCTGTAAACTTTTTTTTAATGGTTTCGTAATAACAGTAGTTACAGTATACCTAATTACATTTAGTGCCTTTCGCTTTTATAAACATTGTATAAAAATAAAATAAGTATAGACTCACATACGAGTGAAAAAAGATCAACGAATTTTACTGTTACGCGGGCTGCATAGATTAGCCTTGCATGCATAGTATATGTTACAAATATGGTAATGAAGTGTGAAATATAAACCGCTTTTTATAAAACCCTTTATGTTTACATTAAAGCATTGTGAATGGATTAAAAGCCTTACAAAATATCACACTGAAAACACGCACAGTATTGATGTTAGTAACAGACACGATAAATGTGTAAAGCTTAAAGTTTGCACAAGGAAATTTGTTATCGAGTACAACATATTAGAGTCCATATTCGTGTACGTACATTTTTGCTTCTATTAGCAGTCCGACACGAGGCTTTGCATGACTATCGTCTGTTCACGTGAAATGGGAAATTATATTTTCAGTTATATGATAAACAGGACAGTAAACTATGAAATCATGTTTCCAAATTGCGTTTTACTTAACTATTGTGAAATATAAAATTTTATATTCTAGTTTATATCGACGAGCATGTCGTAAACGCGAACAAATTCAATCAGGGATACGAATACTAGTACAAGGTGTAAATTATTATGTACCCGCATTACATAGATAAACACACCATTTTTCAATGGCCATGAATGTGTAGTTGTGTACTTGGATACTCCACGTCACAATTTTAACCTTTTACCATTGCAAGGCTATGCCAATGCCCAATTCATTGCTTAAGTATATATAGCACATTTAAATTCAAACTTTTTGCGCAGACATCGATGGCATTGAAACATAGTTAAGGGTTTCTTTCTATACCTACATGTTAAGATAGTGTGTATCGTACCTACATGTTAGGATAGGCATAGATAGAAACTCTTAAATATGTTTATAAAATTATAAATAGAAGTTTGTTAAATCGCCTTTGAATTTGATACAAAATGGGTTATGATGGGCTTGAAAACATAAAGGATAATGTTCATTGAATAAAAACAACTTAGCACCGACGCCCTAAAAATAAAAAGCCACGTAAAAGTCTTGTAATGTTTTATTTATGAATCTGCTATAGAAACAATGGGCCCGGGAAGAGGGAGGAAAACTAGAGAAAACAAAAAGTATCCTCATTATTGTGGGTTTGTATTCGAGCACCACACCTCGGTGACCTCACCCGGGCGGAGGCGCAGGGAATTAGCTAGTCATTGTTTTGTTTACATTTACACGTCAGCAGTTGCTTAAAATTTGATTTGTTGCAAAAGGTCAACACTATTTTACAGCACACATCATTCAATATAGAAAGGTGTAGTATGTATAAGAATAAAGATTTATGTGATTCAATTTAGTTATATTTTCTTAGCATTTTTTATGTATTGTTTGTAATAGGAAATAAAGTTTTTATCTATTATCCTATATTATATATACAGTTACACTTTATGTATACGATGTAACGCTGTTCATACTATATAACACTTTTTTTTAATTTCCGCTTTAATGCCGTGCTGCTGGGGAGAATCCGTTAGCTCATTGTGAGGGATGTATTCAAGAAGGAATTCTACCCTTTTGAAATCAGGCTTAGTGGGTATTTCATGTATACTATTTTTCGCATGCAGTTAAGATTTTATTGTTGTTCGTTATAAACGTTTTCAAGATTTCTTTCATCAAAGATACCTACCAATCGAAGTATTTTTTGTTCGCGCACACGCACATCTACACAAAAGAGATTGTTATAATTTTTATCTAGCTCCCAGACGAATTTCGGCTACATCGACCTTCTATAGAGACAAGCTAACTACGCATATTATTGTGCACAAGTATGCGCGCAGACAAGTGCACTTTCTTTTACCTCTGCCAATGGGACAAGCAAAAAGCAGCAATCTGCCAAGGGCTGACAGAAATCAGGCGCAGGACCGTTGGTTTAACGAGGCTCGTTCCTATTTTTTATTGCACTCATGTAACCCCTAAATAAAAGTTTAACACACAAGGTAACATTTTATTATTCAGTTATATGGGTTTAGTAAATGTAACGCCGTAAATCATGGCGTACAACGACAATAGTTAACATGCAACAGTATAACAGCAAACATTTAATTATTAATTTTTAATCATGCCTAATTAATGTGCTGGTATTATGTTTTGTACTTTTGCTCCCATTATTAATTTAAAACTACATAAGCTTTTAATATGAAGCGTTAAGTTCGTAACTGTAGTAATTAATAAAGCTCGGGTTATAATATTTTTGTATTAAACTTTTTAAAAGTGTGTGTAGCTTATAAATATTAATTATTAATAATCACGTTAAAAGTTGTGAGTTCTAGTGGAATACCGCTGCTTTGTTCTAAATTATATAATATATTATTCTCAAAATATTCATATTATGAATACGTTGTAAAAAGAAGAAAGCCAGCCAGAAGCAAACACTCGGGGATTGCTTTAATTATTTTTTACAGAAATATGCTGTAAGGCGCATAACAACAGTCAATGGAAACTACGAATTTAACTGAGCCTCGTCGGACGACGAATCTAAATCTAATCGTTCTCAATGTATTAAAGCTTGAAGGGCTTGTGGACATGTCATGACTGTAACGTCATGTTTAACAATTTATATAAGAAACAATATGTGACCAGTCAGTGTGCTATTCCTACATTAACCTTACTAAAGAACTTGGTTATTTGTGAGTTCGAATCCATGCCTCGATGATTCATCAACTCAATATAAGTGTGTACACAATTTATTACAGAAATCGTAGTAATTTATTTCTAAGATCGCAACCCAGAAAAAGAAAATCCTTATGAGCATGGACTACATTAATAAGATATGATTATCCAATATTCATGACTATTCATTGATATTCTGTAATCATATTTATGTTTAAGCTTATATCTTACTTAGCTTATCTCTTACCTTTACCATATACTTTTATCGTGATAAAGTACGTATATTTATACCCGTATATTTTCAAATCTACTTTATACCCGGTCCCAAAGAATACAAACCATTCCCCGACAACAGTCCATCAATTTTACCTTTTGAAACGA
Source organism: Calycopis cecrops (assembly GCA_001625245.1). Taxonomy (NCBI): domain Eukaryota; kingdom Metazoa; phylum Arthropoda; class Insecta; order Lepidoptera; family Lycaenidae; genus Calycopis; species Calycopis cecrops. The sequence continues at coordinate 2,884 of LUGF01055674.1, read as the reverse complement.
GTACGGTAAGCAGTACCATTATCCTCAGCGAAGAATATCCCCGATCCGAAAGTGCCAATATGATATACTGGACCCTTTATCGTATTTTGGGATTTCGCTCCGATTGGAAGGAGGGTAGATAAGTTTTGCACATATTATTATAAAGGGTGCGTGAAATTTGTAGATACGTTGCAGTGGGAGATATCCGGTCTTTTTATGGCTTTGTATTTTATGAAGTTTGGTGGAGGCAAGATGGCTTGGATCGTAATTTATCTTCGTACTTCCTGGTGTGGTTTAATGTATTGATATATCTATGCTTTTAAATAAAATTGCTTTTGTGTGAGTAGATATGACTATGTGAAAACTTCATATCAGATTAAGGAGAGTGTATTAAAAACGTTTTGAAGTGTTCGAAATGTATTAGCAGGTAAGCTTGTAGGTCATAATCTTAGATATTAATAGTGGTTTCTGTTGTCTCTATGGGGATGTCTATGCGGGTCGGTAGTCTTTAAAATGGCTCCGACTGTTCGTTTGCCCCCCTAAACCTTAAAAAAATACATTAATTTATTTGTACAGTTTTAACATACCTACATACGCAGAACATTCGCCCACGCGGTTAACTCGCGTAAGATTAGATTCCGCGATTATATTACTTTATAATTGTTAGGTATTATACCTGCAACAAACATACAAAAATCATAAATATCAGTGGACCCTTTTAAGGGAAGCTCTACTTGAGGTCTAACTTATGATAATAATTATATGAATCAAATATTACTATTAAATTTCACAAACATCTGCAATATGTAATAGGTATAGTATATTTGACCATAATATATTGATGTAAGTATACTTAGTTTACAATTAATTCTCGAGATAACATCACTATCGTCATAAATTCTGTAATCTCCACATCATAGACGTTAAATTCATTTCATTCTATGACATTGAAAAAGCCGTTTGTATTTTCCCCGGGGACAAACTAGGGATTCGCTTTTAGATCCGATACGCACCAATTAGTGGTAAAATAAAATGCAGCGGAACCACGTCACTTTGGGGACCAGGGGCCCGTGGTCCCATGTGGTTTCTAATGGTGTGTCTTTGCTTAGAGGGTTGTTAGTTTCGCCTGCATATGGTTAGCTTGTTAAATCAATAATGTGCCAAGCAACAGGATTATTACATTAACATTAGGAATGTTTATAAATATTTATCATCTCTTCTTGTACGGCTGTTTTTATTTTGAAAAAACATGTTTTCTTTTAATGGAACTTCTAAAACCATAGATATTATTAGCTTATGAGCTGCATTTTTAATTGGACTATTTATCATCTTATAAACTACGTATAAACATGAGCTGGAAAATTATTACCTATAATGTTGTATAATGTAGTGCAGTATGAAATAAAAGAATAAAAGAAAGGTAAAGAAATCATCTTTTAGTAAGACATAGTGTAACGCTGCATGCATGGGCGCCAAATTGGGCCGGCACGACAGGGGAGATACCTCTCACTTACATAATACTGGCGTAAAGAATGTTGTCGCGCTTCGTGCGGTGTAAGTACTAAGTAGTCGCTGACCCATGGAGGTTGACAAGGAGGGACGCCCTCCTCCTTTTATATAACCGCTATGTACACATCTGCATAATCTTTATGCTGATATTATCTATGGGAGTCAGCAGCCATGTTAATGGACACAATATTACTGACGAGGACGAGAATGAAAGGAAAATAAAATTCAGATGTTTTTTCATCACTTATTATAATAATGTCAATTATACTAAACTACTTAAAGGTACAGACACTTTGTAATTGACGATAATGATGTAACCCGTCTCGTTTAGGCCAAAGAAAGACAAGCCAAAGCCAACATAGTAAAAAATTACAAGACAATTATGGTCATTTACAACTAGTCGCATAGTTTCGTATCTAATCAAGTAATTGTTGTACCGTGTTTGTTTGTGTGTTCAGCTCAGTAATAAAATTACGACTTGATAGGTCCCCGGTGACGAGAACTGTCGTATGTTCAAGTTTTGAATGCGCAAATAATTTATTTAAATGCTTCATGAATTTCTCTTATGTATATTAAAATATAACTACATGTGGCAAGTCCAAATAATGAATGAAGTGCTTATGGAGATGTAAAAAGTATAAGTGAAGAAAATAGGGACAATTGCATCAAGATTGTATCAAATGACTGTTTGTGGCATCTTCCTGCCCCAGTTGAAAACCAACAGCGAGTATCATTGGACACGATCCTACGGTGAGACGAAATGCACTCAGTCTAACTAACGTTATAAAGAATGATGTAACGTCCCTGATAAGAATTAAAATCAAACTTCAGAGTTAGGAAATTATGATAATGGTAATTAATAACTTATTAATTACCTATCGTTGTTTTACTTAAAAAAATATATGTATTTAAGACGCGGTTTGGAAAAAAATGAGGTGTAAGTCGCGACAATTGTTGCTCAGCATAACGCTCAGCGTAACACTTTAAGTTTCGACGCATAAGGGCGAAGCCAAACGAGCGTAATTTTATGAGTTCTGAGTCGCGTATTTTCTGTCGCGTAAATTCTGCTGCATTCAGTTTCATACAAAAATGCAGTTTGTACCACACAACGACGCAAAATGAGTTGTCTGCCGACTCACACGATTTCCAATTTGCAGCTAATTGTAGTTTTTACCTAACAAGTCCAACTTAACTAACGATAAACTATAAAACTAGGTACGTGTTATAAATAGTAGACAAAAACCAGGCGACGAATATATTTTTATTAATGTTCCTGTGGGAATGCCTTGCTCAAATGTAGCCCGTGTCATTTTCTGGTCCACCAATTCGTGGCAATAAATCATGTTGGCTTCGTTGCGACGTGCTAGACAAACAAACAAACTTCGACATTTATAAC
>LUGF01055665.1:195058-206805 GCA_001625245.1 Calycopis cecrops | reverse complement strand
GCTTCCTTTTTATCTATCCCTCTCTCGCTCTTTCCCTCTCACTCTTTCCTTTAGACATAATTGAATTAAGTGACGCAACTCTTTCGGAGTATGTGCGTTTTGAAGGTTCGGATGGTTAAATAGGCGTAGAAGAAGACGGGAAAGAGTGGATACGAGATGCCCAGGACCAAAAAGAATGGTGTGCAAGAGACGGGTATATATCCAGCAGTGGGCAGACTGGGACTGATAAGAAATTAATTAGATTAGGACGATTCGAATAGAGATTAGCAATGCATGTAAACTTCATGGTGTCACACAATTTCAGGTATTTTGGCGAATCTGCATAATATTGCATAATCATTGCAATAATTTTCCGTGGCACTTGTGAAAGGCTGCCATTGCTGCACTTCAGCCGAATAGGGCAGGCACAACCCAACATCACTTGCAACAATTATTTTACGTTTTATGCGTTTAGTCAGTCCGGACTGACGGCCGTCCGTCCATTTTTGGGAATCTAGATAATGGAAGGCAACGCATACCTTTCTGTTATGTGGATGTAAAATAAAAACCATAATAACTACACAATAATATTCTCAATAAAATGAATTATAATTAAAATAAAATGTATCGGTTCCACGTATTTCCCTGTCTAACACTAAAGATGAATAATAATGGCATGAAAGGCAACATTCCAGCCACGCATGTTACGTTCAGTTGAGTAAGTCATGTAATCGCATAACCTGTATTTCGCAGTTGGGTACACCGCAGCGTTACCGTGAATACATTACTATTGTTGTGAACAAAACGTACAAGGAAATTTATGTTCCGTCGTTCATTCATCATCATCTATTGCATTCCACTGTTGGACATAGGCCACACCAGTGGCCTCTTTATCGGGCTATACCTACCTACCCATTTCCTCCCCACAGCTTTGTTTAAGTTCCGTACGACCATAAGTAAAAGATGGAATTTCTTGACTTGGTCATTAGCGTACTTTTGATTAATCACCAAAAAATCATGAAATTACATGTACATGACTGTCTGACATGTGCTTTGACAAAGCCGATATCATAGAATCAAAAATGACGACTTGGCTTGCATTTTTTTTTTTTTTTTTAATGATATAGGAGGGCAAACGAGCAGCCGGAGCCATTTTCATGACTACCGACGCCCACAAACATCCGCATAGAGGCTATACAGATGCGCTGCCTTCCTTTCTCCTCCCACCTCCATTGACATGAATGCGTGTTTTTGTGTGTTTGTATTTAAACCAAGTCTTTGTCTATGTACATTACTCCTACATACATTAAGGATTTACACGTAGTGCACATTTGTCGCACATTTTTTGTCTTTAAAACAAGTGTAATTTACATAACTGTCTGCCGCATGCCTTGGTAAAGATGATACCATAGTATCAAAATCGACAGGAGCATTAATTACATTTCCCACTAACTCATGTTGAAAACTGAGACCTTCACCTCGCCTATGTCAAGAAATATATATCGTGGTGACACGATGCGTTCCTCATGTGAAGTAGGTACCTAAGTTGTTGCCATACATCTGAAATTTTAGGATAACTTAAGCCGTTATATATTGCAAGACTTGGTATTTAACCTTTTCAATATACATATATATTGAACCACATGCACCAGACATTGATTTAAAGTTTCCTCAGAAAATGTTTTAGACAGCTGATCCTTTATTATTACTTTAACGTTTTTTGCCACAAGCGACCACAGCTGGAACAGATATTCATGTGAGCAACCACAGTGTTACCACAAAACTTCTGGCGAACGGTGATCCTGTCACTTAGATTTGCATCCATTCGAAACCATGTGTCTCTTTATCGCGATTAACATAATTTTAATCTTGTCTATGTAATTAATTAGTGTTCAGCGGTGTTTCGTAGTTGTTTTGAATCTGTATTCTGGGTCATGACTCATGGCGTAACACATCATGGGCAGCCGTATAACAAACTCACTCCAAATCTCTGTGTACAGGATCTTCACGTAGCATGCGATTTGAGCCTTGTCACGAGTAGAGGTGTATGATATTTGAATAGCAGCGATCGCCCTGAACACTGGTAGAAAATCGCCGTGAATCGTAGCAGTGCTTTAATCACTCTTTACTTTAGCCAGTGCCTAGCAGTGATCCCGATATCTTGCATTTTGAAGATCACTTGTCTATATCCCTATTTCCTTTACCGTAAACATGCAAGTATCTTTTCTAACAAGTCTTATACCTATCTATTTCAATAACATTAAACTGTGTTATTAAAAGGTCAAAACAAACATTTTCAATGCTTCTAATCAAGTCTCAAATAGCCATATGTTATTAAACTACATATAGGTAAACACCAACTTAAAATTAATACTTATGACATGAAGAAATAGGTACTAAAAGTTTTTAAAATAATATTACTTTATAGAAAATATATTAAATACAGTAATATTATTATCTACGTAATTACTATTTAATTAAAAACCAACTTATTATTATTTATTGCTATCCGTTAACGGGTAGTTACATTTCACACGCCTAAATCTATACTAAAAGAACTGATCGCAATTAGCAATAAAAACAAAACGACAACTCTGTACAAGTCAAAACATGACGATTGGCGCTAGCGTTAAATGGTGACCGATAGAAATCGCTGTGAAAAATCACCGTGCGCTGCATCCCTGCCAGCGATCACAGCGAACGCGTAATAACAGTGACCGGTCGCTGTGAGCATGTAGTGATTCAATCAATGCTTGCGCAAAGAGCATTCACTACAGCGATCGCTGTTTATGAATAGCAGAGTGATTTTTCACGGCGATAGCAATCACCGTCTCACCACTAGTCACGAGTACGCTCGCGCTCTCTGTACATAGGATCTTTGCCTAATAATCGAAGTCGCTCCGTGCATCACGCTTATTTTCTTTTTTTATTTCAGACTAGCTGCGCCCGCGGTTTGACCCGCATTAGTTTCGATCCCATATCGAGAAAATATCGAGATAATATGTAGCCTATATGTTAATTCGACCTTTTAGTAATATTCATGCATAATTTGAAGTAAATCCATGCAGTACTTTTTAGGTTTAGCTAGGGCATACTTTCAGACAAACTGACAAACAGACAATTCGAACGATTCTAGATCATGCCCCAAATATTTAAAAAAAAAATAATCAATGTACAGTTTTGACTTTCGATTTTATTATATGTATATAGATAGTTGTGATCTTTATATCTACGTTGAAATTCTGTTATTATAGCTCTTTAATTTTTATATCGCCTTTACTTCTCGATATGCGTTTTTTCTCTCTATTGTAATTTTTATGTTCTATTTGCAGTTTTCTTTTCCGTGTAGTACATTTTTGTTGCTGAGAAACTGCATCAATCTCACCAACACACATAGAAGTACAGTTTTTAGATCCAGAATATTGAGGAGTATAAGTTATGGAGCACACTATTGGTGTGTCTGGCTCAGGTGTGGTCATGGAAGATGCTGAGAGTACAGATGTAAGTTCGTTATCAACACGCTGATCTGCATCACCTTCAATAACCTGAGCCGTGTGAAACGTTACGCATAAGCTATTAACTTTTGAGTGACTATTCTTACATTTTTGTTGAGTATTAGGTATGTTGCGCGGTTCATCAGATTTTTTCAGACGGCCTCCTTTATTGCATTTGGACTGGCCAGATACCTTTGAATTTTGTGTCAAGTTTCCCTGTGACAATGTATTTTTATTATCAGTCTCTCTAGATTCCGGTGGCGTACAAAAATCATAATGACCAGATGATAATTTTCCAGTAAAAAGTAAATGCTTCACGGGATATCCATCATTACCAAAAACCCATTAAAATGCCCGTGTCACGTACGTATACTTCGAACGTAGCTGGGAACAAACATCCTGCTGCCTTTAGTTCAGCAGTACCCCCATAACTGGAGAGTTGGACCATCATTATTCTGTACAGTTCACGAGAATAAAACGGGTTTCCTCGAGCATCGCTTGTGTATAAATTATACTCTTCCCAATTATTATAAATATAATTAACTATTGTAGCTCTAACAAGTTGTGTACTTTCAAAATTGATTGAATTGTAAATTGAATATGCTATAGCATGGAATAAGCAACTCCCGTCGGAGGGCATAGAAATTACCTTGTGTAAGATCGAATTTCCGTTAACTTTTAACATTACTGAAGCCATCTTTCAACTATATTATTTTAAAGTAACAAAAAATGTCATAAAGAAAAATAACCAAATACGTAGAATTATAATAAAAAAAAAATTATATTTAAACCAACAAATATGTATATTATTATACTTATAATACTATATCAAAATTATAAAAATACAATGGAAACAAAAAAGAGTTGATAAAAGAAAACAAAAAATGTAATTATATCAAAAACACAAAAGTGAACTTATAAAGGACAAAATACAAAGAAAACAAAGAAAAGAGTTGAATTAAATTGAAATAAATTTAAGAATTATATCGAAAACAACAAAAAGTGAAATTATAATAAAGTAAAACAGCTAATTTTTTTGTATTTTGGTGCACATGTGAACAGCATCGGGGCGCTAGTGCGTATGGCGCACGGCTGTCGCACGCTGTGCCACTCCTCCGGCAGCCATATCGCATAGTTACAATAAACTGATAAAGTGATAAAATTATATATTTTATATTACACTAATCATTTTAGTAAGAGGTAGTGCCACACTGCATGCTTGCACGCAGGCGAAATGGGCCAAAACAACTGGAGAGATACTTCTCGCTTACACGAATTCGGAATAAAGTGACAACTGTGCTGTCGAGTTTCGTTCGGTATGTAAGTAGCCGGTGGCCTATGAAGGGAGGAGGAGGAAGGGAGCAACGCATCTGTATAACTTCTATGCTGATGTCTATGGGCGTCGGTATTCATGAACATGCACTTTACTGCAGCCATGATGGCAAGAGTGGTTGGCCGATGAGACTTGTGTGTGGAATTAAAGAATTGAAATCTCTCGGTAAAATCCTCTTGTATGTATTATACAAAATATGTATGACGACAATGATTTTCTTAAGTTCATCATCATCATCAGCAACATAGGCCTCCTCTATAGAGTGCCAAAGATCAGGGTCACGGGCCACTGGCATCTATCGCCTCCCCGCCGCCTCCAAGTAGTCAGTCACATTTCATTCAATTCACATTGTAAAATAACTAATTTAATGGATTTTATCTTCAATAAATTACCAAATTCTGTTATTATCATACATATACAGGATGTTTGGAAGCTAGGTGCTAAGCCTTAAGGGGGTGCTAATATAGACTATTTAGAACATTTTGAGGCATAAATTCCTTAACCAAAGTTTGATATTTTTTATTAAATGCACTTTTACGCTTTGAGTAACAACGCGCCTGCAAAGCCTCGAGTTTTGCAGATGTCTATGGGCGGCGGTAGTCATCTATCAACTGCTCGTTTGCCCCTTATCCTATAAAAAAAAGAGTACCAAAACCCCAATTTTTGACAATTTAAAGCTAATAACGTGAAATTTAAGCAAAACTGTTTATTTTTTTTAAGTATTTCATTAGTGCGATGTGTGTTCGATGGTATTAAAGCGTTTTACATCATATTTTTTACAAAAAAAAACACTAAAAGAGTCTAAATCTAAAAAAAAAATTAAGAAAAAAATTTAATTTTAATGACGTTTTAAAAAAAAACAAAATAGCTATAGGCGTTCAGACCACTATAAAAACTTGCAGGGTTATTGTCCTTTCTTTTGAGGTATCAATTACTTAGATATCTTAATAATTTTTGAAGTTAGGGTGCTTAAACCACTTGAGGTCCGTTATTATTAGTTTAAGAAAGTAAAAAAAAACCCTGTTTTTGATTAATAAACTTTAATTTTGATGTTCAAAATGGACTCCGTTATTGCGGACACGTCATCTCCTACACCGATTTCTCACTTCCGTTGTGGTGATTTTCAAACAACCTGTATATCCTATATGGCGATACTGATGAGTCCGTGGTTGTAGCGAGTGTACAGTTGACGTCTTGCCCTATATAGACGACAAATGATGATGATGGTAAATACAAAGATATTTTTATGAAGTTGTGTTACATTACTACCGACCCTCTCTATGCGAAAAATCTATCTCTCTGGAGTAATATCCTGCCCAGCCAGCCCAGCTGCCTCCCTCGGTGTTTCCGATATGATACGACTTAGGGATCTTCAAGAAAAGAACATTCCTCTTTCTTAAAGACCGGCAACGCGCCTGCAAGACACCCAGTTTTTCGGATGTCTATGGACGGCGGTAGTCAATAACCACGTGCTCGTTTGCCCCCTATTAGTAATATAAATTTAAAAAACGTAAAAAAAACGCGCCATGTACACTACCATACGGGTGGCGCGGAAACGTGTGCATATTATGAAGAATACAACTTTTTCAACATTTTGCATCGCTGTATCTCCAAAATGGTGATTCTTAGGAAAAAAAAGTGTATGAACCATTTTTATAGATGAGACATGATGCATAATTTTTGTCTCACCTATTTTTATTATAAAACTTACCGTTTAGCTGGAAAACTCAAAGAAACCGATTTTTGCAACATTTGACCTTGAATATTTTTTTCCACACTTGGGATTGATATGGATAATTGACAAATTGTGTATAATAGGGTTCCCAACATTCATGCCAATTTTTAGCAATGTGCGAATAATGTAACCTTACCCCTATTTTTGATGCTAACTTGACCGGACTAAGTATAATCTGTATAACAAATTTTATCAAAACCCGTTCAGTAGTTTTGGCGTGATTGACGGACAAACATCCAAACAAAGAAACTTTCACATTTATAATATTAGTGTGATAAACCTGTAATTAAGCCGTGCTGCGTGTAAAATTCACATTCTATCTTACTGCTAAAACATTTTGCTAGTGAGTTGTAAAAAAACCATCAGCGCCATCTATTGACAGTTAGGCGGAACGAAGTTCACCAGGTCAGCTACTAGACATTTATGTATCTTTTGATTGTGCAAGGCTACCAAATCGCAATTACAACTGCTAATATTATTTACATGAGTTTGGCACACGAATAAAGGAAAACCTGGATGAATACATGATCCCAAGTAGTAGTCCCGGGAGATTATTCCTATGTCATTATTTTATTGGGAAAACTTTAGTCAATAAAGACTAAACTCACACTAAACTCAGGAATACAATATACGCACTACACAGAGTTAAAGGGAGTAATCTCCATTGTACTAATGTACAGGAGAATTCTTCTTTTCATTTTGGTCCCATGTTCCTCAAAGAATACTATTCAGTTACTTTACTCGTCATATATCTGAGTTTAGTGTGACCTTGACTTTGTAACATAGCAACAAAAACAACTTACAACAACTTTACCCGTAAAAAAAAGTATAAACTCATCACATGGGAACAGTATCGGGATCAGAAAAGATATAAATGTCATCCCCCAAGAACATTTTATCGGGTTAAGAGGTATCCCAAGATACACTTTTTGGGCTCCAAATATCTATTTATGCATATATTTTTACATGTACCCCATTATGTCGCAGCCGAATGTAAAAGACACAAGTCATCCCTTGGCATTCCACAGGTAAATTTTTTCGGGATAAAACTATCCTATAGGTATGTTAATACAGGCACACCTCTACTCGTCACAAGGCTGCCCATCGCATGCTACCTGAAGATCCTGTGCACAGAGATTTGGAGTGAGTTTGTTATACGGCTGCCCATGATGTGTTACGCCATGAGTCATGACCCAGGATACAGATTCAAAACAACTACGAAACACCGCTGAACACTAATTAATTACATAGACAAGATTAAAATTATGTTAATCGCGATAAAGAGACACATGGTTTCGAATGGATGCAAATCTAAGTGACAGGATCACCGTTCGCCAGAAGTTTTATGATACACTGTGGCTGGTCACATGAATACCTATCTGTTCCAGCTGTGGTCGCTTGTGGCAAAAAACGATAAAGTAATAATAAAGGATCAGCTGTCTAAAACATTTTCAGAGGAAACTTTAAATCAATTAATATGTCTGGTGAATGTGGTTCAATATATGTATATTAAAAAGGTTAAATAGCAAGTCTTGCAATATATAACGGCTTAAGTTATCCTAAAATTCCAGATTTATGGCAACAACTTACCTACTTCACATGAGGAACGCATCGTGTCACCACGATATATATTTCTTGACATAGGCGAGGTGAAGGTCTCAGTTTCCAACATGAGTTAGTGGGAAATGTAATTAATGCTCCTGTCGATTTTGATACTATGATATCAGCTTTACCAGAGCACGCGTCAGACAGTTATGTAAATTACACTTGTTTTAAAGACAAAAAATTGTGTGACAAATGTGCATTACGTGTAAATTCGTAATGTAAGTAGTAGTAATGTATATAGACGAAGACTTGGTTTAAATACAAACACACAAAAACACGCATTCATGTCAACGCAAGCCAAGTCGTCATTTTTGATACTATGGTATCGGCTTTGCCAAAGCACGTGTCGGACAGTCATGTACATGTAATTGCATGATTTTTTGGTGATTAATCAAAAGTAATACGCGAATGATCAAGTCAAGAAATTCCATCTTTTACTTATGGTCGTACGGAACTTAAACAAAGCTGTGGGGAGGAAATGGGTAGGTAGGTATAGCCCAAGAAAGAGGCCAGTGGTGTGGAATGCAATAGATGATGATGAATGAATGACGGAACTTAAATTTCCTTGTACGTTTTGTTTACAACAATAGTAATGTATTCACGGTAACGCTGCGGTGTACCCAACTGCGAAATACAGGTTATGCGATTACATGACTTACTCAACTGAACGTAACTTGCGTGGCTGGAATGTTGCCTTTCATGCCATTATTATTCATCTTTAGTGTTAGATAGGGAAATACGTGGAACCGATACATTTTATTTTCATTATAATTCATTTTATTGAGAATATTATTGTGTAGTTATTATGGTTATTATTTTACAACCGCATAACAGAAAGGTATGCGTTGTCTTCCATTATCTAATTCCTAAAAATGGGCGGACGTACATCAGTCCGCAACGCATAAAACGTAAAATAATTGTTGCAGTTGATGTCGGGTTGTGCCTGCCCTATTCGGCTGCAATGCAGCAATGGCAGCCTTTCACAAGTGCCACGGAAAATTATTGCAATGATTGTTATGCAACATTATGCAGACTCGCCAAAATACCTGAAATAGCGTGACACCATGGTGTGTGTAGATGCAATGCTAATCTCTATTCGAATCTAATTAATTTCTTATCAGTCCCAGTCTGCCCACTGCTGAATATATACCCGTCTCTTTCACACCATTCTTTTTGGTCCTGGGCATCTCGTATCCACTCTTTCCCGTCTTCTTCTACGCCTATTTAACCATCCGATCCCTCAAAACGGACATACTCCGAAACAGTTGCGTCACTTCATTCAATTACCTATGTCTAAAGGAAAGAGTGAGAGGGAAAGAGCGAGAGAGGGATAGATAAAAAGGAAGCTGTAAATTATACTTTACTGGAATATCAATGTCTTTTAATGAAATTAATTTTGTTCTTGAGAATATAAAATCATATTCAGATTAGGAAGTGGTGTCTATCAATGTTTTTTTACTTCCATTGAATACTTATTTAAATTGTTTTTATGACTGTGCTTAGTGTAATTTGATGAACTTATTGATTTGAATATTAATGATGTTTTAAGTAATGTGCTTATGCGACTAATATGCGAGTATAAATGCGCAAAATTGTCTTTGTTTGTTTGTCACATATAGATTATAATCTGAAATAACCTACAAAATATTTCTTATTCCGAATATTACAAGAAAGTTTTAGTATTACGCGGGTGTAATCGCGAGTCATAGTTAGTACATAATAGATTGACGTGTTCCATTAGTCATTCATTAATGATCGAATATGTTAGAGAAACCTTGTTCCTTACTAAGCCTTCCGTCAAATACATTATACATGGAACAAAAGACAGATAAACCAAGAAAACTAAACATCATATCAGTCTCTCAGAGCATCTTAATACCAATTTACTCAAGTTACAAGTCAAAGGACTTGACTCATCATTATCATCATCATCAAGATGATGATGTGCACAAAGAGGTATTCCACGGCCACTTTATAACCAATTGAGACTCATGCCTACTAGTCGAATTAAAAAAAGTAAAAAAGGTTCTATTATAATGTATAAGATAAGCCAAGTTAAAGTGATTCATTAAAATATTTTTGTTTCACATCAAGTTTTCGAGATAATTGTCAGTAGGACATACTGGCAGAAAGGATCAAATTCGCATATTAGAAGAATGGTATTTCGTAACAAAAACTTCAAATAAATATAAATGTAAATTATCCATACTGATATTATAAATGCGCGAGCGTGTTTGTTTGTTAGTCTTTCTTTCACATCAAAACGGATCAACGAATCGATTTGATATTTTGTATAGAGATAGCTTAAGGACTAAAGAGTGTCATAGACTAGACATATAGACATATAGAAATATGTACAAATATTTTTTTTCTAAAACGCGAGTGAATCCGCGGGTAACAGCGAATTGTATATAAATTTGCTTGCAGATAAAATACGAAAAACACTTAAAAATTTACGTAAGTATTATTTAAACAAAACAACAAAATAGGTTCGTCTTTTGTTATTTAACAAAAATACACATCGAATTAATTGGCTATAACATGTGTAGAATTGTCAATCGGACGGAACCCAGGCAATCATAGCACCGTTCTCTCGTGGCCAAGCACTAGATTTTTATATGCGATATCAAATTATGTGCATATCATGGTCTAGTTAGGGCATATCGTTGAACAGAGCACAGTAGCTAAACACAATTCCAGGAACACCATAGTGCCCTAGCACTGCAGTAATATTATCTTTTCAATTGCAATCAGTAAATTATTCATTGGCACTGATAAGATTATTAATAATGGACTGGATAAGTGAATAACATTAGTACCGTATCATCGCAGCAAGAATCAACAGTGACTTTGTGATTGTCTTTGAATTTTATTTATTCGTTATACAGTAATGGATAAAAGTCTTTAATCTGTTGTTTTTAAAATGTGTCTCATTTGAACTTTGCTTATCTTAACTTGGATACTTTTCTTATTGTGCTATAATGGGTAATACGAAATCAAAAAAGGTACAAAAGGAGCCGGACAGATTTTTCGAAAGGGAGAAATGGAAGGAGCAGAAAAGGGAGGAGAAGAAGAAGAAGCCGCCGAACACGGGACACAAGAGAACAGGGACGAAGGAGCCGCCGATATCTCCAGCGGTGGCGATGACGCCGCCCGTGCTGGGGCCGGGCCCTGCGCCTACGGCAGCCCACGTCCGCTCCTACGACGACGAAGCCCTGGACCGCATGCGATACCAGCTCAACAACGATGCAGATGCATTCTTGCTGAACAACATCCTCTTATCAATACAGTTCTTTGAAAATTATGAACGGTGAGTAAGGAATTCTAGTAATTAATCTTAATCTTAATTCACCCAGAAAGTCGTAGAATTTTCATTGATTAATATAATCTCCTTTATTATTTATTATATGTTTCATCGTAATAGATTACCAATCCAAATATTTTTCTGAATAATAACGGATAATGACAGCTATAGATAAAACTTGGGTGGCCCATGGAGGTGGGAGGACAAAGGAGGGCAGCGCATCTGTATAGCCTCTATGCGGATGTTTATGGGCGTCGGTAGTCATGAAAATGGCTCCGGCTGCTCGTTTGCCCTCCT
>LUGF01055665.1:180282-193363 GCA_001625245.1 Calycopis cecrops | reverse complement strand
ACTTTAAGCACTATATTATTATTTATTTAAAATAAAACTCTGACCGAACCCAGTTTTTGATTTTTAGGCGAGAGTAGAGCATACCTACGCTCGCGCTTAAGGCATGCAAAAAAAACTTAGATCAGTCAACTCGCTGACGTCTGTACAGGTATTTTTCTTGTATATTGGATTTATATCAAATCAATTCTAATTTGGCTGCATAAGCAGCGAAAGAAAATTGCATATGCCTATTATCGAATATGCTATAATGAAAAACTGCGTATATACTTCCTTGTTATTAACACATTCTATCGGTAAAATTTTATAATATTTTATTATTGAAGCCTTTGTTGCTAACTGAAGCATAAAATTAACAATAGAACAAACAGTAAATTTTAACTTATATTACGTCTTCAGGTTAATCAGTGTGTCCCGTGACACGTAGAATATAATAACTATTAATTAATTGATGAATAGCCTGAAAATTTGAAGAGGATTAGGATATATTTGGTAGAGTATGCTCATAATCACATCGTCTATGAATGTGACAGAGGTACTTCCCCGATAGCGTCCGCGTCGCCGGCTTATTTAGCAATCTAGTAGTACAGTGCACCTTAAAAGTCTGGGCTTAATAGATAATTTGATTGTTACGTTTGTTTATTCGTATTCAATTACAAAACACGCCTGCTTTTTTATAATTATAAATCAGAAATTACAGAAAGAGATTTGTGTCTTTAATTTTATAGCCTTGCTTAGTTCATGCTAATCAATATAATTTGTTTTTTGATAACAGTTTTATGTGTATGATGATGCCTATTAGCAAGATACGTTATAATTTATTAGGAAATTTTTCGTAAACAAACTTTGTTAAACTATTAATCTATTCCTGATGGATGTTGTCATATGTTGCAACTAACTAACTAAAAATAATATCTAGAAAGGTATCGATTATATAAAACGACGTCACACAATTCTGGTTATTATATGCAGCCATCTTGAATAAATGGCGACCTAAGTCAAATATTCACGAAAATAGTTTAAAAGGTAGGTCGCTAGGACCTACAGACATGCTTTGTAGAATTTATGCTTACTAATTGATAACCAACTTTGATATCCATTAAGATTTTTTACTAGGAGATTTTCTAGGCAAACTTTCTTTTAACACATTAGCTACACTACTTTAGGATCCGTTCTTCTTCTGTCTGATTAACATACAATGGCATAAAAATTAAGAGTTGAATAACAAGCAATGACTAATGAGTTATATTTATTCTAGAACTTTCGAAAGCATTGGAGGCGATATCGTTGAACATCTGGATTACGTACTATCGATTTATAGTTCTTGGACTAGATAGAGCAAGTCCTACAGATATAGGTATCATAAAACTAGGTGCTCAAGATTGCATATTGCAAGTGTACCTGATATTACACTTTGCAATTTGCGTTAATGCTTTAATAAACATTCCGACAGATGATAATAACAATTAACGGATATGATATTATAATAAATTACTGATATTATCGAGAATTTATATCGATATTGATAACATGACGTGTGTCGTTTGCGGTGATTTCTTTTTGATTCCATAAATCACATATCGGCTTTCCATAATGCTTTACTGACGTCATCTAATTAATGAACGATTGTGATAGAAAACACGCAAACAGATTTATTCTTTATGTCTTTTTTAAACAAATTTATTTTTTAAAATTTTCTAAATATGTCGCAAATTTTAATAAAGATTTAGTATTAATATAAGACAGATAGTTTTAAATATTTTTTTAATTTTTTCATAAATACATTATGTTGTAAAGTAGTTGTGTAACAATATTTGTGATACTATAGGAGAATAATGTCGTAAAATATATTTCAAATTTATTCCTATTTGAATATTATTATTGTCAGTTGGCGGAGAGATGCTAGATACAAGTAGCTCGAAACCATACCTTATGGCGCTCCATGGGGAAGGCCTATGTCCAGCTGATCATCCCAATATTTTTAGGGATACGCGGTTTTGTCCCTTATAGTAGAAAATCTAGTAAAATACAAAAAGTAACGTTATTACGTATTTCATGGCAATTTTTTTGTTTTAGGGAAGTGCAATACCTAAAGAACAACCCGGTTAGCGAGCGGCAGCATTTCATGAATGAAGCTATGGTCCACCACCACAAGCACATATTTTGTGCTGATAGAATACACGAGTGCGTGCAAGAACATGTGTTATTCCAAAAGCATAAGGAACATGCAGAACCGATATTATCACCAAGACTTTTCGTAATTTATGATAATGTTGAAGCCAGCGAGCCTGGGGATACATCAGACTATAGTGCAGTTCTTGATGCGCCCTTCTATAAATTAAGAATTGAGAATTGCAAAGATCAAGGTATTTTGAATTTGTGTTTCTACTTTTTATAATGCTTCCTTTTAAGCTTCTTTGTAATTAGGATTAGGGTGAAGAAAGGACCGATAAAAAGAAAGTCGTTTACCTCGTATTAAAAATACAAAGTTGGTTCTAGGGTTTTTTTTCACTCGGTACTGAACATATTTCTTTTACTCCTCGATGGACTGTAACGAAATTATTCATAAAGGTAGTTCTGACATTATATTAAAATAGTGTAAACCTTATTATAATATTAATCTTTTCCACAGGTTATGTGAAATTAAAGCAGTTAGAAGTATTGGAAAGTACACTACCTAAAGAAGAAGATGCAGTTTTACCTAACAACTCTGAAGATAGTCTATACACAGATTCTGAAAAGGAATCAATCGATTCAGATGATACTTCATTCCCAGAAAATGTGAAGGCACAAAATAAAAAATCTACTTCATCTTTAAATAACGTTTCTAGTATTATAGACGAGGAGACACAAATTACAGACAATGGTATAATAAAGTCAAAAGAAGAGAGTTACGGTAAACGCATATCAATTTCATTTCAAAATCAAAAGCCAACATTGAGTGAAGTCATAGTCAATAATAACTTAGACGACAAAGATATCAGTGACGACTACGAAACCAGACCCAGGAAATCTATCTTAAAAAATACGAGACGGTTTAGTGGGCCAGTGAAAGAAGTCAAAAGTAAAATTAATTTTAATCAAAGCCGCCATATTTCTTTAGAAAACATTGCCGCTGAGGATACTGAAACGTCTGGATATAGATCAAATACAAGTAGTCGAAGAACGGAATCTAGTGAAACAGAATCAGATTATGGATATTCAACAATTACTGAAGCAACAACTCCAAAAAAAGTTGCACTTAGCATGCAGTCAACTTCCGCAGTATCTAGTGTGCTACCAGATGAGTGTTGGGAGACTATTAATGTGAAGATGATGGATTGGAGTGATGAAGATGAAGAAACTGATACAGGTTCAAAATTGTCCATAAATCGAAACCTCTTCGAAACGCAACATTATCTTAGTTCTACTATGTTTATGAATAGTTTTGTGGATAATTTTATTTTAAACTTAGGTTCTGGCTTGGATTTATCCCAAGAAACGATCAGAAACTCCATGACACAAGGAGCAAGTATATATTGTGATTTCATAAAGAATGGAGTCAAAAATAGCAACGAAGTTTTTCCTGCTCTCTTAGCCGCTTGGCCTAATGCAGCGAATCAATGGATAATAAGGGAACGAAAAATAATACAAAATCCTAGAACAAATTTTAGTTATCAATGGCCAACCAAATACATGGTCAGCAAGGCTACTGGATTCGGGTGCCTTTTAGTACCTATCGGTTACAGGCCAAAACGTGGCATGAATCCAGAACAATTCATGCAATGGAAACTAATCTTTCCAGCTGCCGAACGATATCTAGAAAGCTGTTTAGCACATTCACACATGCGTTGTTATTTATTTTCCCTAATTTTACATAAAGCTTTTATGGAAAACGAAACATCAAAAATGGGTACAGACGCTAGTCACATCAAAAATCATTTACTTTGGCAATGCGAAGATAACTATGCAAGATGGCCTGAAGATCGGTTAGGTGAAGCCTTAAGAATATTTCTGAGAAACTTTTACATACATTTTGGACAATCAAGGTTTCCAAATTATTTTATAGAAAATTGTAACGAGTTTAATAGTATTCCTAAGCCTGTGCTACTAAAACTTCAAAGAAAACTTGCTGATATTTTAGAAGCACCAGTAATGCATGTACTTCATGCAATTAATAAACTTAAATATACAAGAAAAGATTTCTATCCTACTTTTAATACTTGGAAACTTTACCAAATATTGACAATTCGAAATCCTTTACGTATACTAAATCCTAATATACCAGTCGCTGTTTCAAACTATAATGATAACAGTTCTGATAGTGACGATAGCAATGTACATAACATTTGGGATAAAGCTAAAGCACAAGACAAACATTATCAATGGAAAAAAGAAAGACAGCGTCAAATAAAGGAAAGGCGAAGGGCCAATTCAAATACTAAAAAACAAAGAACGTCTGTAAAGAATGACATAGAAATTAATAAGAATGTAAGTATCTACTTTGTAAATATTATTTATTAATAATTATGTGACATGTGTTGTTTACGAAGATTTTTTTTTCAAATAACTCTTCAAAACATTCCATTTAAAATATTGCTTAGTCACCAACATAGTAGTAGTAAACGTGGGGTAGGGCGGGCTCCGGCTGGGTGGCATGTGGACATACGTAATTAGGCTTGTTGTAGTTAAAGACAGAGAGCTGAATACCGGTCGGTCTTCAGCTCTTGAGGTTTCAATGCCACGGGGGTCTCTTATGTGGAGCAGTTACCGACAACAGGCCGATGATTATGGTTATGGTATATTAAGGTTTTTTTAATTAAATTTAAGATTGTAATATTTTATTTTCTTGTAGTTGATTCTACCCTCAAAAATGGAACCGGAACGTCGACGTCTGGTGCTGGAATTTTTCATTCCTCACTTTATCGCTATGGCACGATCAAGTGAGAAATTCGAGGCATTACGACAAGCAGTAATTTATTTGGAACAAGCTCAAAGGCTCTGTATTCTTTTGAAAGAAGAACCAGCTGGAGACATAACTGCGCATGAATATTTGGATGTTATTCGCGATAAACTGGTTGATTGTCAGCGTAAACTAGTTGTAGAGGGCGGTTTCAAATCAGCAATTAGGGAAAGGAAATATTCAGATAATTATATTCATACTAAAGCTGTACGCAAACATCGTCCAAGATACGAGCATATAATAAATCAAGATTCGCCTGATGCGGGTGGTTTTGCGCCTTTTACATTTGTTGATGTGCACATTGACCATACATCTCATGATTTTAAAAAGCTTTTAGAAGAGTCTAAGTTGTAAAGTATTTCTAGTAGCAGTCTTTTAGCTCTAGTTTTATTATTTATGTAAATTAGAATTTAAGCAGGATTTATTTGACAACATGTACTAAGCAATAAGAAATGAGGCAAAATGTATATATAATACTCAAAATTTAAATTTTATACATGTAATTAAAGAAATAATTAGTATAGGTCGTTAAAAGTAGGTATTGCGGAATCTCTTTACTTCTTTACTTATATTAATCATTTGTACTTAAAAAAAATGCAATTTTAATTTATTAGCTAACAGTTAATACCCCTGATTGCATTAATGATAACCATCGTCGTCAAGTAAATGTAAGCAAGAATATGACCTCTATAGATTATATTATGTTGCCTATACTTTAAAATAACTGTATAAGTTCATGTATTATTTAGACGTACAAAACATAATACCTATTAACGCAAAATGAATTTTAAAGGGGTATGATATATTAAAAATAACACAAAATATTATATTTTAAACGTACAATAAAATACGATTTTTTATTCATTATTTAAAAATATATCTCCGAGGATCTATAACATCTTATGTTAAGGGGTTAACTCCGGCAACCATAGACAGTAAAGCCATTCGAACATACATTCCGTATTCTGCTTGCCTGAAATATGCCGCTCTTGGGTCAGAGTCGAACTCGGGGGAAATTTCATCGACTCGTGGTAGCGGATGCATGACAATCATATTACGACGACGTGCACGAGTCATCAGTTGTGGAGTAACAACTAGCAGGCCACGCATCTGTAAAGAAACATGTCTATCTAAAATTGAGAAACAAAAATTTTTATGTTGACCAGCCGCAATATTAATAACATTCCAATAAAATCATTTAGGTTATAGATATATACGTTTAAATAAATCAATATAAAGATTATATTACAATAATTCAATGATTCCATGAATGTTTTCAGTGTTTGTATATGTCTTATCTTAAATGAAAATAATATGAAGAGAATAATAACAATAGCAGACAGAATTTGGTATCCCATAAGATTGATATATTTAGAATGCTGCTACATATTAATTATATTTATATTACCTTTATATTAATTATCGAACACTACGATGAAAAATGAAAAAGTCTATGATTAAAAATAAAGTCTGAGCCTTTTAAATCTACATAGTATTTATTTATTTTTACCTTGTCGTATTCCTCTTGACTTTCAAATCTTTCCCGTTGAATACGGGTCATGTATAATACATGTGTGTCAGCCAAAACATCCTCTAATCGGTCAAATACTTTCTGAGAAATACCTTTGCGTGATACATATTCCATTATGTGTTTTGGCATTCCTAGACCTGGAGGACTTACATATTGCAATTGTACCTGGTACAACGTCAACAAACGTGCTAGAGAATGAACTGTACGACCGTTTTTAAGATCACCGACCATTGTAATAGTCAGTCCATTGACAGTACCGATCTCTTCTCTTATAGTAAATACGTCTAATAGTGCTTGAGTAGGATGCTCTCCAATACCATCACCTGCGTTAATTACTGGCTTACGACAGTGACGTGCTGCACGCTGTAAATATTAAAGAAACAATTAATTTAAATAAAAACCAGTGGTCTCTTCGGGAAATAAAAGATTTTGTAAATTTCACTTACTGTAGCAGCGCCAGGTTCTGGATGACGTAAAACTACAACATCTGAATAACTAGCCATAACAGCTACACTGTCTTCTAAGGATTCTCCTTTTTTCGCTGACGAACTAGTTGCGTCAGTATGTATCACAGATCCTCCAAGTCTTTGCATTGCTGCTGCAAAACTACAACTTGTGCGTGTACTTACTTCATAAAAAATTGACGACATCACTTTACCTCTCAATATATCATCCAAAAATCTTCCTTTACTTATGCTAGTTTTCATAAATTGCGCAAGATTAAAAATATCATTTAGCGTTTCTTTACCAAAAGAATCGACTGTTAATATGCTTTTTCCATATAAATCACTACGCTGTTTTTGTGGCACAGATAATTGTGATGGGTACGATGAACTATCACATCTTTGTCTAAACGTTTGAACAGGCAATGGTGATATACTTCTTAAGCCAGTTGTATCATTAAAATGAACATTCATCTTGCTTGATTCGGGTTTATTTACTTCTGTTTGATCAAAGTCTACATCAGAAATGTTACTTGTATCTAAACTTTTATGAAAATCTAATGCTGAATTTGGTCTGCTGATCTCTTTTTCAGATTTTTCGATTGCATATGTCGGGAAAGAATGTTTTTTAGGAACGGGCCAATCACGCACGTTTTGTCCGAAACCAGGTGATACAAGAATTTGACCTTCTACATAAGCTATTTCACCTCGCAATGTAACTCTGTGAACGGCTCCAAATATTTGCATTCCAGCAAAGGGAGTCCATTTAGATTTCGTAAATTCTAACGACTGGGGTATTGTCCATTCATAATCCATATCAACTTCCACGTATGTATTTAATTGTTCGGGAAGGTTGAAAATTTTACGTGGATTTCGGTGAAATTTATTAATTATATCTTCTATCGTCAAACGCCCGTCATGAACAGCGTTTAACAATAGTGGTAGAATGGTTTCTAGCCCAGGGAAACCAGGCGGCGGTTTTTCGGAATTTTTTTCTTCCACAGAATGAGGTGCGTGATCTGTCGCGAAAATATCTATTATATCTATATTTTTCCATAATTCTGCCTGATCTTCAGGTGAGCATAAAATTGGGCGAACTTCAGCTCGCCCTGATCCAATATTATTGATATCGGCCGTACTCAAAAATAGATGGTGAGGGCAAACTTCGCATGTTACTTTCAAACCTCGTTCTTTAGCAGCTTTGATAATTAAAATTTCTTCCTTTCGCGCCACATGGCAAATATGTATGGGTCTATCTAACAATGACGCCATTAAAATAATTGCACCAGTTTTTTCCTTTTCTGCGTGTGCACAAATAGGCATCTTTTTAGGCCAATTTTGTAAGTGTTTCTGCCAAATAGTCATGTCATCAAGTGTTAATGTAGTGAAAGTTTGATTTAAATACATTTTAAGTGCTGCTGCTTGTGGTGCCAATTCTGCTGCTGTGTCATAGTTATTACTAGACGCACCAACAAATAATGCATAATCACACCTTGCACTAACCCGTGCTAACGTCGAAACATAATCGTAAGACGATCTATCAACAACTGGTGGATTCGTGTTGGGCATTGCACATATCATTGTAATGCCTCCAGCTAGTGCAGAAGCCGTACATGAATTAAAATCTTCTTTGTATGTAGCTCCTGGTTCTCTAACATGTACGTGTACATCAATAAATCCGGGCAACTTTATGATATTACGTGAAGTCATACAATCTGTGTGTGTCTTCATTGGTGGTGCACCACCACATTGTTGCATAGCCTATAGTTAGATAAAAATAATTTATTTAATTTAATTTCATATTACACAAAATCTATTTAATCTAAAAAAATATAGTAACATTTACCTTTACTAAAAGCTTCGCACATTTAACATCTGTTACCAACGGTACAGCGTAATCTACTGCTAACCTTCGTGTTCTATACCCATGGGTAGTAAACGAAGTGACTCTTCGGGCACCTCCTCGCATTGGCAAGTTTATTACAAGATCTAATTGACGCCTCGCCATAAAATCTGCTAAATGCATCAGTTCCCCGTCAGATCGGGCATCATCTGGATCTCCTATGTGATCAAAAGTCCACTGAACACTTTCTACCTAAAATTTTTTAAATTATATTTACAAGTAATATAACTAGATACTATGCGTTATCATTTGATAATTAAGTACCTCTACTCCGTGTTCTGTGTAAAAGTCCCCAGTACCCATGCTGGCATATAATTTATAACCCATTTTTTGTAAAACGCGTATGCTTGGCAATAGTTCCATTTTGTGCTGAAATCATACAATTAAAGACAATGTAAATATTTCAATGTTTTCAATTTCATAATTATTTAAAGTAAGTAAACCATTATAAATACCTTAAAAGTTCCAATAGATAAAAGTATTGCTTTTTTAGGAATCCTAAATCCTGTACTCATTAAAGATTTTAAGTAGGCTTCGTAACGATTCTCACCAAAACAAGCAACTTCTCCTGTCGAAGCCATTTCCACACCCAGAGTAACATCAGCTCCTGATAATCTTGAAAATGAGAACTGAGGAACTTTTACTCCAACTTTTCCACAGCCTCTCATTACATCTACAGGTTCAACGGGCAAACCTAATATGACTTTAGTCGCCATTGCTACAAAATCATGGTCTAAAGTTTTTGAAACAAATGGAAATGATCGAGATACTCTTACATTACACTCTATGACTTTTAGATCATTATCCTTTGCAATAAGTTGCATATTAAAAGGACCAGTTACATCCAAGGTTTCAGATATTATTCTTGCGATCTCGTTGATTCTGCCTAACGTTTCTTTGTTCAGATCCTGTGGAGGAGTTACTAAAGTTGCATCTCCTGAGTGAACTCCAGCATTTTCGACATGTTCAGAGACTGCCATACAAAGAATAACTCCATCCGCTGCAACCACATCTACATCAATTTCTTTAGCATCCATTATATATTTGGAAATAACTACAGGATGCTCTTTATTAACTTCGCTAGCTGATTTTAGGTATGCTTCTAAATCTTGATTAGAATAGGCTACGTTCATTGCTGCCCCGCTTAAAACATAAGATGGTCTTACTAAACACGGATAGCCTACTTCTTCACAGAAACCTATAGCTGATTCCAAGTTTGTTAATTCTTTCCAACGGGGTTGCAAAATGCCTTTGCGGTCGAGCATTCGAGAAAATTTAAACCTATTCTCAGCGTTGTCTATCATATCTGGAGATGTGCCCAATACCGTAGCCTGTTGCCTATGTAAATCCATAGCTATATTGTTGGACAATTGTCCTCCCATGCATAATATTACTCCATCTGGATGTTCTATATTATATATGTCCATTACTACTTCAAATGAAATTTCTTCAAAGTATAACCTATCGCTCATGTCGTAATCAGTGCTAACAGTTTCAGGATTATAATTGATCATTATAGTTTTTTTCCCTAGGTTTTTCAATTCTTTGAGACATCCGACAGCACACCAATCAAATTCTACCGAACTTCCAATTCTGTATACCCCTGAACCAAGAACCATAGTTAATCCCCCAGGAAAATCTATATCGTGTGTGCTTCCGTTGTAGGTAAGATATAAATAATTAGTAGATGCTGGCCATTCAGCTGCTACAGTATCGATTTGTTTCACGAAAGGAGTAATTCTAAATTCTTCTCTTAACTTTCGAACCGCAAGTTCTGTACTTTTTATAGCAGCGGCAATTTGTTTATCAGAAAATCCGATTTGTTTAGCTTTTTTCAATAATTCAAAAGTTATAGAAGAGCTATTTATAGACTCTAATTGTTTATAATAATCTATTATATTTTTAAGTTTATCTAAAAACCATTTATCTATTTTTGTAAGCTCATATAACTTATCTATAGTATAATTTTCACGTAAAGCTGCTGCTAAAACGAACATTCTCTTATCCGTTGGTTCTCTTAGTTCATTTTCGTTAACATCTTTTATATAGGGATCGAATCCATTAACATTTTCGTCGACCATTCTCAACGCTTTTTGAAATGCTTCCTCGAAGTTTCTTCCTAATGCCATTACTTCTCCTACGCTTTTCATAGAACTTCCAATTTTGGTGCTTACTCTATTAAATTTTGCTAAATCCCACCTGGGAATCTTTACAACACAGTAGTCCAAACTGGGTTCAAAGCAAGCAGTAGTTACGCCGGTTACTGAATTTTTTATAGTTGGCAAGGGAATGCCTAAAGCTAATTTAGCTGCTACATATGCAAGAGGATATCCAGTAGCTTTACTCGCTAAAGCCGAACTTCTTGACAATCTAGCATTGACTTCTATTATATAAAATTGTTCCGAATTTGGACTTAGTGCATACTGAATGTTACATTCTCCAACTATTCCAAAATGTCTAATTACTTTAAGTGCAGTATTTCGTAACATGTAATACTCTTTATTTGACAAAGTTTGGCTAGGAGCAACAACGATTGATTCTCCTGTATGAATGCCTAAAGGATCAACATTTTCCATATTACATACCGTAATACAATTATCATAAGCATCTCTAACGACTTCATATTCAACTTCCTTCCAGCCTTTGAGTGATTTATCGATTATGAGCTGTTCTGAATGTGATAGCGCTTGATGAGCAAGTATTCTAAGCTCTTCCTCATTGTTTGCAAAACCTGAACCCAAACCTCCAAGTGAAAATGCGGAGCGAGCCATTACTGGATATCCTATTTGAAGTGCAGCTGTAAGAGCTTCTTCAACTGAACAGACTGCTGCACTCGGAGCCACTTTTTCACCAATGGCATTAACTTTTTCGGCAAATATTTTTCGGTCTTCTGTATCCACTATTGACTGTATTGGGGTTCCCAAAACACTCACATTATATTTTTCAAATACTTTAGATTTTTCTAATTCAACGCCACAGTTTAAAGCAGTTTGACCTCCAAAAGTTAGCAAAACACCAGTTGGTCTTTCAGCTTTAATCACTTGTTCTACATACTCGGGAGTTATGGGCAAGAAATAAACTTTGTCTGCTAAACCCTTGGATGTCTGTACTGTTGCTATATTTGGGTTTATGAGCACAGTTTGTATTTTTTCCTCTTGCATTGCCTTAACACCTTGAGACCCAGAATAATCGAATTCACCAGCTTGGCCAATAGAAAGGCCACCTGAGCCAAGTATCAAAACTTTCTTCGGTCGATCTTGAAGCGTTGGCATATATTTTAATTTTTCTGTTATCATACTATTAATGACATATTTATTATTACCCTTTACTGATTTAACAGCATCAACAAAGATGTCGAAAAGCCATTCGAGGTCTGTAGGCCCAGCAGTGTGTTCTGGATGGAACTGCACGCTGAAGTACGGAAGAGATTCGTGTATTATACCTTCATTGGTTTTATCATTTTCATTTGTAAATAAAACATTCCAGTGTTGTGGTAGTGTATCAGTATCGACCGCAAACCCATGATTTTGAGATGTCATAAAACATCTACCTGTATCTTTGTGAGTACATGGTAAATTATGTCCACGATTTCCATATCTGCAAAATAATTAATATATATATTTTTTTTCCAATATTTAATATTATTTAAAATAAAAATTAATTGTAATATACTAACTTTGTTTTATAAGTTTTACATCCAATTGCTGTTGCTAATAACTGATGACCAAGACATATTCCAAATATTGGCTTAACTAGTTGACTCTTGTCTATAACATTTTTTATATTTTCCACCACCTTTTTACACATTTCTGGGTCACCAGGGCCGTTACTTATGAATAACCCATCATAGCTATTTGGATCTATTTTATAATCCCATGGCACTAACATCACATTAACGTTACGTTTCACGAGGCATCTAATTTGATTATATTTTAGTCCACAATCTATTGCCACAATCTTGACATCACCATTCGGATTGAATATTCGTGGTTCCTATAAAACAATACAACATGCTATAATAGATTCACTTCATTATAAATAGATTCACGCACAATTTGAAATTGTGCGCTTATTTGAGTCAATTTAATTTCAACATAAATTAAGTAATTTTTGACAGCTTTTCTTATTTAAGTATACTAATTTTATTATTCGAGTCCATATGTCTTTGTTACTGAAGTCACTTATACTGAATGGTTAACGTGTTTTGTCTTTGTGACAGAAAATTCAGGCAATAATTCGCCATTAACTCCACTTTTAATGATTAT
>LUGF01055665.1:146912-176451 GCA_001625245.1 Calycopis cecrops | reverse complement strand
ACATTACAACATACTGATATGGCTAAATATAAGGGATGCGGGAGGTTCCTGTCAGCAAATGAGGCAGCAAAATGTGGAAAATGCACATATCAATTCCATAAGTCATGTGTAGGACTTTCCGCGAAAGCCATGATCTCTAATACCTGGCAATGTCCCACATGCGTTAATACTCATGCCGCGCATGACCAGGCTGAGTCATCTAAACCCTATCATGAGGATAGAAACACTGAGTCTTCTTACTACAAGAAGAGCTACTGCGCAACCCTACTAGGTTGCGCAGCAGCTCTTCTTGACGCCGACCGCTAGCGAGTACTCCGAAGAGAACGCTTTCTCCTTTAGATCCGAGCTCAAGTTAGCCACAGAAAAAATTATGGCACATATGCGGCTCGAATTCCAATCTCTCCGTGAAGATATGGGGGAGCGTATTAATAGGTTGGAGGAACGAGTGTCGGCGATAGAAGACCGGCAGGCGCAATGCTCTGGTCCGTCATCGGCGTTAGAGGCGACTATTGAACAATTAAAAAGTGACCTTAACGACAGGGAGCAGGATTTACTATCGAACGACATCGATATAAGTAATTTGCCAGAGGTCAACGGAGAGAACGTATTACATACTGCGTTATCCGTAGCTTTAAAATTGGGCCTCAATATTGAGGAGCGCGATGTCGTCAGCGCTGAGCGTGTCGGTCCGCGCCGCATCAACGCCACCGAGTCTTCCTCTTCGCCTGGACTTCAGCCCATCCGTCCGCGGAGTCTGGTGGTACGCCTGGCACGTCGCGGCTTGCGTGGTCAGTGACTGGCGAACGCGCGTTCTCGTCGTGGGGTGACCTCCGCGGACCTTAAGCTACCCGGCCCACCTGTGCGGTTCTACGTGAATGAGCGCCTCACGAAACAGAACAGGCAGTTATTTCGGCAGGCACGCGAGATTGGCAACCGCCACGGGTGGAAGTACGTGTGGACTAGGCAGAGGCGAATACTGGCAAGACAGAAACCGGGCGATGCCGTCTATCTCATTCGCAATGGAGCCGACTTACGAAAAATATTCAGCGCCTCAATCGAATTGTCGGAATCAACAAATGTTCAAGTCAAGTAATAATTATAAGTTGACCATGTTCCAGGAAAGTTCATTTTGTATAACAAAGACACTCATTTTGTTACCCAAGTCACTAATTCATCTGTTACTTGATAGTTTATGTCACTTGTGTCTGTTTAAGAGCACTGTTATTGAACTTGATTTAAATTGTAATATATTTGCTACTATGTCATCTATTCACATTCGTATTTGTAGTCGTTGTCAATTTAATTTAATGACCTATCAGAGCATGGACGTCAAGGCCGTTATGTACGCAATAAAATATAAGTTGTTTTTGTTAAATCTGTTTAAACGTAGGCGCTTCATAGTGGAGAATGCTAATTTATTGCAGAGTTATGGGTGGCACTGGATATTACTGATTGTTGGCAAATTACAGTCTTATATCACATTATGTGAAACTTGGTCAAACACATATAAACTAAATATGAATACTTTATTTAACATGTATATAATTTTGGCTTACACTCATGCTATATTATGTTGTTGTAATTTTGGTTGTATTTTAATGAGAGCGTGCACGAGATACGGGTGCGGCGCGGCGGGGGGGNGCGCCGTGTCGAGGTACCTGAGACTGAGCCGCGCGCCGCACGCGCCGCCACCGTGCGCTGAGCGGGGCCGCGGTGTTATACTTTGTCAGTATGTTGTACTTTGTTATATCTTATATTCTATACATTTAAACAGCCAGCCCTTCTCATGTGCCGGCATTATCTTAATGTATTGTGGACACGTCTTAACGAGTTCATTACATTTTCGGGAAAAACTCCTGCACAACAGTGTAATTTCGTATTCGCCGCTCCGGACAGATACTCGTATAACTAAATCTACTACCGCGCATATACATTATACACAGGCCGCTTGCAATTAAAGTAAACGAGCGTGTTCACAACATCCACCAATGCCCAATGGACGTCACACAGTTATTCGCACACGATGGGAGTAGTTACAATATTAATAAGCGTTTATATGTTAATATATTCTTATATGCTTACATTTTATACAGTAATCTGTTACAATATAATTGCTATAGCATACAGAATAATACAAACAAAAGAAAATGGTTAAAAAATTGAAAATTAAGATTGGATTTCTAAACCCTGGCTCCCTAGGTACCGGGCACGACGAATTCTTGGCCGCTATAGACAGACTTAGCCCTGACATAATGGCCCTGAACGAAACTTGGCTCAGACAAGGAGAAGAAGGGCGAGCGCCTCGGGTACCTGGGTATCGCTTAGTACATATCCCTAGACCGGAAGATATCCGTGCCCGGGGCGGAGGGGTAGGATTTTACATAAGAAAGGGCTTCTGTTTCCAAACTCACGCACACTCTGTCACACCCTGCGTCGAACAGATGTGGTTGTCATTTAAAAGCAAAGGTAAACTTATATACAGGATGTCCCAAAATTCAACGTTAAGCGGGCATCTTGGGATGCGCATAATTATTTTTAGGAAGGAAAAAAAAGGAAAAAATCTATCTCAGTTTTTTTTTAAGTTATCAATATTTTTTTAAATTGTCGGAAATTTCACATCCTGTTATTTTTGATTGCCATCGCAATAATTTAAAAAAAACTCTACTAACTCTATTAACTACAATGCAAAATATCCCCAAAACATTAGTAGTTTTAGTTAAAAAAAACTATCAAATTATCATTTTGTTGAAAATTTTACAAATTTTTCACTTTTGCCCAAATTCGGCGTGTAATAGTGTAGAAAAAAATATGAACACTACTACGGCAAGTTATTTCAAAAGTTAGCTAATGCAATCAAAATTCTAAAATGGTATAATAGGGGAGAACAGGGCAATGGGCGCCTACTAAGGGAAAGTTTTAATAAAAACCACGTTAGTCAAAATTCTTACAATTTTTAATAATAAACTCTTACCTCTATTATAAGAGAATAATTAAGTAACAGTCATACTCAACTACAGACATGTATTAAGGTATAATCACAGTTTTACAAAAAAAGTCAGTCGCTCCTATTACCCGACAAATGCGGCTAATCAGAGCCTATTTAACGTTCATACGGGAAATGGTAGCCATTATAATTACTCTTAAAGAAAAATATAACAAAACGTACTATAAAATGAGATCTTAGTTATTATAATAATAATTATCAACACAATAAAACTATTTGAAACATAAATTTAAATGAAAACAAAAGATCCAGACCTTACGGATCCAAACAAAATGCACAAATATAAGTATCTGGACTATCACTGCCAGAACAATCTTTATGGGCCCAGTTTCCGCAACTTCTGCATCGGTACCACATCTCTCCACTTTTTAGCCATTATATCTTCTTGGGCAACAGTAAATACAGTACGTCTTCCCAGCTTAGGAGAGTTTTTGTAGCTATTATCGTCAGCTTTCGCTAAATTGTATCTCTTCTTTAGAGTGCTGTAAGGAATGCCAGTTTGTTGAGACACTTTGTAAACCGAAATGCCTCCTCTTTTCAGAATAGATACCGCATTTTCTAATGAATCCACTGTCCAAGAAGTGTTGTGGTAGTCCGAATTCTTTTACGTGGCATCTAAAACAAAACAAGGCATTTTATGTCTCAAAACTGATTAAATGGGGTAATGAGAGCTATCTCGGGTAATAAGAGCCTAGCTACCATTAGCCGCTAACTAACATTTTGAAAAGTAGTAACATAAATATGTGATTCTATTCTGAATCACAATTCAACTAATTGGTCTTGTTAGTAAACTAATCTAGGGATATAATAAGCATAAATACAATAAAATAAGAATATAATTACATACTAACCTTGATGCTGGTAATCGGCAATTTCTTGTAAGCGTGGAGCGAAAAACACACAATCGTCCCTCGTGACTAAACAAACGACACTAACGGTTCGAGCGCGTCAGGCGATGTTTGCCGATAGTTGACGGAAATAGCCGAGTACTTACGATCGCGCAAATGTGCCTGTATTCCGTTCAATCACCATAGCTCCCATTAACCGACCGCTCTCATTACCCTGAGTTCCCCTACTTCAGGTAAAACTAATCAGAAAGAAAATTATGGCTACTATACCTATTCAAGACCCAAATTGGAATATTAGGTTGTTATTACATAAATCGTGTATGTATTCAATAAATAGCTGAATCTTAAAACTTGAAATATGAAATATGCTAAGTTAAAATAATATAACTCTAGTTGTACTTCGAATATAATATTACATTACATTTTTAAGACTAACAGCTCAGTTGAGACTATCACATACGTGTTGAATTTTGTCGGTTAATGTTAAGAAAAAACATCGAAGACCCACAACTCTTGAATAGCATATGATGGTCTGATGAAACAACTTGCTAGCAAGATGGATATTTCAATTTGCACAACCTACACCCGCATCTGATGCTACAAGATAATTCTCAATACCAATTTAAAATAAACTTGTGGACGGGCATATTAAATGGCAAAGTTATTGGTCCTTTAGAGTTGCAGGGAAACCTAGATGGCAATAGGTATTTAGGTTTCCTGCAAGACAATTTGCCAGATCTTTTAGAGGATGTACCACTCAACATATTAAGAAATATGTGGTTTCAAAATGATGGGTGTCCAATATGCGAATACTTAGGACCGTGGATCGGACTCCTCGGTCCCATCTTATGGCCATCCCGTTCGCCAGATTTAACCCCCTTGACTTCTTATACTGGGGTTGTCTCAAGGATAAAGTATATTCGAAGCCCATAAATAACTTAGAAGAACTCCGTCGCAGAATCTCTTAAGCTGCACAAGTTATAAATATCAAACGTTATTCAAGATTAATAAAAAGGTCATTTTTACGGCGATATCGCGCATGCATAGCTGTAGATGGCAAACAATTTGAACATCTAATTTAATTAAAGAAATCTATGTACCATTTAGTTCCTATTAAAACTTTACCGAGCCGAAATATTTACTTCATTCAACAACTTATATCGTCAACCATTGTAGTCCCTAGAAAAAATCACTGCCCCCCCCTCGCTCTTTCTTGTACATCAAAATATGTAGTTAAACTATCTATCTCATTCACACTTAGAGACGGTCCAGCATACTCCCTCAAGAGCAGTTTTTCTAAACAATGTATCTAATATTTATAAAAAAACAAAGTCAAGCAACTAGTCTGTGACTAATTAATTAGGTCTCTATCATGAATAGTAGCCATAATTTTCTTTCTGATTAGATTTTGAGATACCTTGCCGTAGTAGTGTTCATATTTTTTTTCTACACTATTACACGCCAAATGTGGGCAAAAGTGAAAAATTTGTAAAATTTTCAACAAAATGATAATTTGATATTTTTTTTGAGCTAAAACTACTAATTTTTCGGGGATATTTTGCATTGTAGTTAATATAGTTACTATTCAGGTTATCAATGCACAAAAAATTATTGAGTTTTTTTCAAAATTATTGCGATGGCAATTAAAAATACAGTACAGGATGTGAAATTTCCGACAATTGAAAAAAATATTGACAACTTTTGAAAAACCTAAGATATATTTTTTTCTTTTTTTTCCTTCCTAAAAATAATTATGCGCATCTTATGGTGCTCGCTTGACGTTGAATTTTGGGACATCCTGTATATAGATTCACGCACAATTTGAAATTGTGCGCTTATTTGAGTCAATGTAATTTCAACATAAATTAAGTAATTTTTGACAGCTTTTCTTACGAGTATCTCTCGTCTACTAATTTTATTATTCGAGTCCATATGTCTTTGTTACTGAAGTCACTTATACTGAATGGTTAACGTGTTTTGTCTCTGTGACAGAAAATTCAGGCAATAATTCGCCATTAACTCCACTTTTAATGATTCTTACATATTATTATTTATTGGATAGTTTTTGGAAGACGGCGACAATTCATTATTACAATCTACAATTTAAGTTATTATGACTTAATTGATGACAACACCAAGTATATCTTCAGGCTAGCTCTCTATCTATACAGTTATTTTATAATATTTATAATAGAATAATGTAACAAATACCTTAATAGACACTTCGGCAACTAAATTGCGATCGTTTGGATCGTTTAGTGAAGGTAAAGGTCCAAACGGAGGAACTCCTTGTACGATTCGTCCTAATGTGACACCTTCTCGAAGGCGGCAAGTAAGGGCCCTCGTATCTATGTCACATAGTCCAGGAACGCCCTTCGATTCTAGCCATTTGCCTAAAGACTGAGTGGCGCGCCAGTGACTTGCGTGAGTGCTAATTTGGCCCACTATAAGCGCACTCGCCCATATACGCGTTGACTCAAACCATCTGAAATTTTACATATTATTGTTAATTATTTTGAAAACAGTTGCCGTGACTGTTAAATATGACTAAATATTGAAAGATTTTATCACAATATATGGCAATAAATTATATATAATATGTAAATTAGCTACAGAGCATTATTCAATTAGAGACGATAACTCATATCATAGCAATGTTACTTTTCTTTTTTTTTTTTTTTTTTTGATATAGGAGGGCAAACGAGCAGCCGGAGCCATTTTCATGACTACCGACGCCCACAAACATCCGCATAGAGGCTATACAGATGCGCTGCCCTCCTTTCTCCTCCCACCTCCATGGGCCACCGGCTACTTACACACCGCACGAAACACGACAGCACACAGCTGTCACTTTACGCCATTCTCGTGTAAGCGAAAGGTACCTACCCGGTCGAGCCGGCCCAATTCGACAGCATGCAAGCATGCAGTGTGGCACTACCTATTTGCAAAATTATTACTTTCTGATGTTTATAAGAAACAATTGACTTGATAAAACGTTGTTCCTTAACGATGCTCCGGCTTGCCACCATTTGTGTGAAGAAGTGAAGGAAGGCATTTGCATAATCTATTTAGATTCTCTAGGGCTGGTCATTTATATAATAAAAAGAAAATACAGAATTAAATTATAAATCTTTGAGCAATAATAGAAAAAGAGACTGAGATGTAGAAGGGAGGAGGATCTCATCCCAATCAAATCTCAAAGCTCCAACTGCTCGTTTGCCCCCTTATTCTATAAAAAAAAATTGCATTACCTTGGCAGTCCGATCTCGTCCTGTTCTGTCTCGTCTGGAACTCCGTAGTTCCCTATCATGGGATATGTTAACACCAACAGCTGCGCGTGGTAGGACGGGTCGGTCAGAGATTCCGTGTATCCGACCATGCCAGTTTGGAATACTGAAATACGAAACGGAAAATACTACGATGGTGTTGTGCATTTAGCAGAGGCAGTGGCAATGTTGCATTACTGATGAAATCGTCCGGTGTGATTGAGTACTGTAATATTTCATGCGGAGTATTAGAATTCTGGATGCCTCAACCCTCGGGAGAACGGATCAATAATGAGTATGAATCTAGAAAGTTCCTGGTTCATTATATTTTCCTCATATTTGTGATCTTCATCGTCAACATTAGCAGCAACTAGAAGACGTCCATCCCTAGAACTAGGCTCCCTAATGAACATAAAAGTCGTGAAATCAACTTAACCTTTCTTCCACGGTCCCATCACGGTGGATTGATGACTGGGGAGCCGTTACACGCAAGTAGTGGTTCTACTTGCATCTAACCATCATAATAAGAAAGGAAATCCATTTGATAGATTTAAAAACATGGAGCTAAATTATACATAATATTAATAATAGTCACAATGTTACCATACTCCTCTGAAACGGTTACACCGATTCTGATGGAATTTGGTGTGCCTAATGGGTAGGTCTGAGAATCGGCAGACACCTACTTTTCATCTAGATATTTCCACGGGATCGAAGATTACGCGGGTAAAACCGAGGAGCGCAGTTTGTTAGATTATAATATATTATGTAGGTACATATATGTCGATAATAAACACATACCGAGGTTAGTGAACTTCGTAGTTCACACTCTTTTTTTTTATCTTATCATATGAGTGTCCTCGGTATGTTTTGGTTTGTGGTTGACCTAGTAAGTAAATTGGTTCCGGTAGCGATATGGATGTCTTTTTAATGTAACAGGTGGCAAACGAGCAGGTGGTCTGTGACTACCGCCGCCCATAAACAGCCACACAACCAAGGCTATGCAGATGAGTTGCCCTCCTTCCTCCTCTCTAGAAAACACACACCGAACGAAACGCAAATACATTGACATAGCTGTCAAAACTTGTCGTAGATGCTCTAAAAGTTCAAACCCCCTTCGCCAAAAAAAAAGTAAAAACCCTCCGATTAAAGATGCACAAGTTATAATAGTCACAAGATATATTATTAAACGTATATTCAACTAACTGATGAACCATTCTCATGCCTTAAAGAATCCTATTCATTCGTATCAGTGAGGACGTCATATGGCATACAATAGTCTTTATTATATTGATTTCTGAATAATGATAGTACTGCCGGCGCCGTCTCGCGTACTGCTTATCAAACCAGTACAGTACTAATATGTATTTATGTCCGTACCACTGTGAGGAGTGAGAATCGCTTACCCGACACCGGCGTAAAGTGACAGCTGTGCTGTCGCGTTTCGTGTGGTGTTTAAATAGCCGGTGGCCTATGTAGGAGGGAGTCTCTGTGCGGATGTCTTTGGGCGTCGGTAGTCATGAAAATGGCTTCAATTTCTCTTTTGCCCCCTTATACTACAATATAATAATATAAATATTTATTTTCTATAAAATACAAAATGCAATATTCTTCACAGTGCATTATAACCTATCCAGAAGATACAACATTTAAGCTAGAAATTGAATGATTACTGCTATTATTTATTGACAGATGATAGTTAGACTACTTACCCACTTCTCCCTCTACTGCGACGTTGGCTCCGAAGCTCCTGCCCTGGTACATGGAGCCGTCTGCCAGCACCAAGGTACATGGAGGTCCCACCTTGCAACATAACTGTTCTGTGTCCTTCATTTCACTGAAAATATAAAATATGTATTTGAGTAGTTTTAACTTTCTCCTTAAATATATATTTAAAATGTCCATGAGCGCGCGATGATGGTACCAATGGGGGCGGGGGATTCTACCAAGAACGAATTGTTAAAACAATTATATTCTCGATATCAGATTAATGTGTACCAAGTGCCGAATTTCTACTACCTGCGCCAGCTAACAATCCACTGGAACCGGCCAAGGACTATAAAAAGTGCCTTTACAAGAAGAACTGTATCCTCGTAATGCCCACTGTCCCTTATAAATGACAAATCAATATATTAAACAAAAGTCCAGACAGATATCATATTTTGTCACATAAACGCCCACTGTCCCTTATATATTAGACATAACGCAAATAAGAATCTAAAACACACTTACCCTACAAAAGTAAATAGTCTTATGTACCGTCTTGTTTACATTAAACTAACTAAAAGAATATAAAGGTTTGCTATAACAGAAAGATTACTTACCAAATGAAAGTATACCTTTATAAACGTATACGTTGATTTTGGGATAAATGCACATTAAAAATAATAAATAATTGATTTTTGACTCTTTAATACAATTTAATGAAGATATTATACTTTACGTTGAGTGTTACCGGATTATTTCTACGAATGCTTTAATACAAAATACTATTACAGAAAGCATTACCTTTACAAATTTTCTGAATAGCTTCGGCATTGTATAAGGTACTTGATACAATTAAGGCCTACCTAACTTCAAATGCTTATATTTTGATGTAAATAAATGAATAACAATTAAAGACGAAGTTAGTTAGCATATTTAATAAACCTTATTTAAGAATCACAGAAAAAAATTAGTATTCTCTTACATAATCTAAGTATAATTAATGATTTCCAAAAACGTAGAATTTGGCCTTAATAAAGCATGTATACTTAATTACGCCTAAGCACTTCCCAGTAAGAAATAACGTTAAATTAAGCTTAAATGATACTAAATAAAATGAGATAACATTAAAACAGCTTGGTTACTTTGATTTATGCAAAGTTGACCCAAAAACAAACAAAAATAGTGTTCTATATATCTAATCAGACTTTAAAATCTCTTACTAACAAAAATATAAAAGCTGTTGACAAAATTAAATTTTTATAGTGTTAAATCATCACTTACTAACATAAAAAGACAACAATTTTGTCCAAAATAAAAAATAAATAAAAAATTGGTAGGCCTTATTTTAAACACAGTGCTTGAATAAGGCCACTTAACAAAAACAATGTTTATTCATTTGGAACTTTGAATCAGTTATATTGTATTAAACTAATGAGATCAATTAAATTAATCAATTCACACCACAGTCAGGACAAACAAATTCGTCTAAATCATCCTTGGTGATACCAACACATTCTTCATGAAAAACCACTTGGAACAATTCATTCAATGTCTGTAACTTTTTCTTCATGACATGCATGACAGTACCAGCTTTCTTCATCTATCTTTCTATTTGTACACTTCTTTCCTGCTGTTTTGTTTTTCTTAGTAAGTAGCATTCGTAATCGTCTTTTTGGGTTTCTTATTTGTTTCTTTTCTTACAGGTCTTTTTTTATTAATTGGTTTCTTTTCTATGTGTTCTGTTCCTTTTTTATTAAATAAGTCTTTTGTTATTCTTTGACCTTTGTAATTTAGGGCTTTCTTCCGTGGTCGAGATTTAATCTCTCCATACTCAGGTGTTGGCATGAATTTTTGGAAGGGCGACTTTGTACTTAATTGTGCCAGAGTCAAATTATCATCTTCATCTGATGAAACTTGAGATGGGTGGGTTGTAGGAGTTAAGTTAGCTATTTTCTGGTCCAGAGTTGAAAGTGCAGGTCCTTGGCACTTTCGGCTCAAAAAATTACTCATGAGTTGAGAGTCGTGTAATTTGGTCCCTATCTTCTGGTTCGGAAAATTCGTCGGTATTGCTGTAATCTACAAGTGTCGTCTTAGTGTGAGGATTGGAAAATCCGCTTGTTACAGGCTGATTTTCACGATTTTCTTGATCTAAAATATCAAAATTTGTAGGAGTGTGACAAGTAGAATATTTTTGTAGTATTTGAATATCTGGCGAAGCAGGTGTCGTTGGCAAGGTTCGGGTTGAAATCGTGGCAGGTGAAAAAGGTGGCAATAGGCGACGAGGAGCGAGAGTCACAGTCAGTTCCTGCATCAGTATCAGAGCATGTCATTGAAATAAGGTTTGATGATGGCTGTACAGATATATTGTTTGCTGTTAGAATAGAATTCGTTGGTCGTTCAGTAAGAATAGATAGGGCAAAAGCGGTTTCAAGCGCAAATTGTCTTCTGACCAAGTGGCACATTTTCGTTTTGGTGAAGACATTGTATAATGTAGACGTCCTTCAGCTGACTTATATCTGTAATAATATACATGTACATGTAATAGTTATAACTCCAAAATAAGTACCAAAAATGCTATAAAAATTACGGGATTTTCATTAAAGCCGACGGTCCCTAATATGGCCTGTTGTGCAGTAATAAGGCCTAGGCCTTATTGGATATCTCACACATTTTAGTTTCAAGAGTTTATTATTATTGCATGTAAACAAAATTATACAGTTTAAGACTATGAAAAGGCTATTTATATATTGAGGAATAAGTACTAAGAATAGTTTGAACTAAAACAGTAAAATTATTGTCAAAAACTTACCACGAACTTCGCAATTTTTTTAAAACGAACGACGAAATCGACCGCCTCACACGATGAACGCGTCCCGACTGGCGGAAGATCGCGGGAGGAGTGCGCTCGCGAGCTCGGCCGGGTTGTAGAGCATGCAGGAACAAGCTCGAGTAATATTTAGACAACTAAGTTTATCCTTTTGGGATTTATGAGGTGTAGGCTTTATTCGAACGTAGGCCTTGTTTGTATCAACTACCTTACATTTCCTAGATTTCGTACAATTCCGGTAACGTAATTCCATTGGTATTATGATATCATTGCCGAGCTTTATTCGTTTGAATATTTTACAATTCACAATACTGCAAAATTGAGACGTACTGAGTAAGTACGTCTTACTCAGTACGTCTCAATTTGTAACGTAGGATGTTCCCATCATGACGTCTTTGACAAACCATTACTTATCTCAGTTGTTTCATCATCATCATCGATGATGATCATCATTCATCAGCCTTTGCCCACTGCTAGACAGGTCTCTTTCAATGAACGCCAAGACGAGGGATCTCTTACTCGCATCCACCGCGAACCACGGAACCACTGCAGTGAGTTCTTCCCACGATTACGTCATGCCGACACTTCAATCGTAAATCTCAGATGCTAACGACCAGTGCATTAGCCTTGGGCAACTGAGCTACAAAACATAGACATTTAGATTATGAAGAGCTCAATTTCGAAACAAGATATGTCTCTTACATACAACATTGGATATCTGCTATCAGCTTTTTTTTTAGTATAGGGAGCAAACGAGCAGTCGGAGCCATTTACATGACTACCGACGAACATAGACTCAGAGGTCCTCCTTCCTCCTCCGACCTCCATAGGCCACCGGCCACTTACACACCGCATGAAACACGGCAGCACTGCTGTCACTTTAAGCCGGTATCGAGTAAGCGAGAGATATACCTACCTCCCCGGTCGTGCCGGCCCAATTCGGCTACATGCATGCATGCAGAGTGGCACTACCTCTTACTATGAACGCATGAATAGCCTAAGCTAATTGGGCTAAAAATCGGCAATTACCTCTGGTAATAATACAGAAATCCTTGAGGGTGGGGATTTTTTAATATTTTCTTATCAGGGCTTTGATCACAACAAGCTATAAATATCGGACTTAGCTATGCTATTACGTGGTAATTCATTAGCTAATGAGGAAGGAAAGAAGGGTTATCTTATTCGCGCGTATCTTGTAAGTATGTCATATTATTTATTACCTCATAACTCTAGAATCACTGAAAGGATTTACATAATTGAGGTATCGTTGGATAGTTGGTACCCTAGTGTTTTTAGATAATATGTTACTTTAAAAAATAACAAATACCGAATCATTTTAATTTCAATATCAGGTTGTGCATTTTTAGGTCAAAAAGCGGCTTAATATCAATATTATTGCAAAGTAATGTTCAATAACATCTTTTGCCTTTTAAACCCATCGGATACATTTACAAAACTGACGCCAAAATGTAGTCCTTCAGAGAATTAAATAAAATATGTCACTCTTTTTGATGTGACGCATTTACACCTCATGAAGTTTCAGAAAAGCTTACCTTATAAGAATTCTTTCTACAAAATATATCACATTTAATTTTACATTTGCATTAAATAAAATACTTTTTTATATTATTTCCACTTTTTATTAATTTAAATTAAATTTATTACCACCGGTTCCGATAACTCCTAATCCGGTATCGTTAACCGGTCTTATTAAATGTAATATAAATGAATAAAAAGTGGAAATAATATAAAAAAGTACATTATTTAATACAAGTATAAGATGAATTTCCATCAAGAAGTGACTATACATTCCATTAATTTTACGTTAAATTTAACTTAAAGATATAGAATAAAAAAAGAAAACAAAAAGCCCGAATGTTCAAAATACAAACAACATCTAAAAGTTAATTTAAATATACACAAGACCGTAACCAAACCTTAGCCAAAAACCTGTATTATAAAATGGGCCTTGTAGCGGTTTGTTTGTTTTAATTTCTTTTTATTTATTATAATTATACTTTACAAAGTCGCTAGTTGCTTTAGATAATTTATGTGAAATGAAAGATAAATAAATGGATTCGGCGTTCAGATGTGTGTGTGCTCGTGTAATTTTAGTTCCCGAGAACAAACATTTGAAATGTTATATACCTTCATATTCTCAAACCTACAGAATGTACCTATATAATTTCTCGAATCGGTCGTGCCCTTACTGGGAGCCCTTACACAAACATGTGTAAGGGCTCCCAGTACATTTTTAGTAAGTGTATAGTATAATGTGTATAGTATAGTATAATGTATAATGTTATAGTAAGTGTTCTAGTTGTATATTTTCTCAGCAGCACGCGTTGCAAAAGCTGCACACGCAGCATATGCTGCACACGCATATTCGTGCGTAGCTTGTAATGCACATGCAGCACAGCTAACGTGTGCTGCGTGCCCGCCATTTTGTGCACAGAAGTTTTAGTGTTCATTGTGACTAGTTTATAACTGAAAATGTTATTAGCAAACAATTCTTTCCTATTAAAAACGTAGTTATTTTGTTATCATCTTTAACAACACCATCATTCCTCCGTCCGTACTGAACATGGCTTTCTTTTCTCGTTCTGTGAACGCCAGAACAGCCGTTCCCCTGCCAGTCGCCAACCCCGAATATCTGCACGTAATCATCATCAAGATAATTCCAAAGCAGCAATTTTTGTTTCACTGCTTTACTTCGGTGTGGGATGCGATGGGTTTGTAGAAATAACCAATAGAAAGAACCCTGCGGGTGCTATTGTCTCCCTGTTCTGAGGACTCTGGGTATCATTTCAAAGCTATATTTGCCACATTCATCTTGTAATCTTATTTTGTTAAGTGTGATAATTAAATTTGCTCAATTGTTATCATTTAAGAAAGGTGACTAAGTCTGAGGATTGAACCGCCTTCAGCCTGGTAAACCGATGACCTGGTGAAGGTTGGTGACAGGACTTTATGCGCTCTGCGGGAGAGGCCTTTGTCCAGCGGAGGTCCGAGGGCTGATGATGATGAAGAATTTTCAAAATAACACAGACACAACGCGTTATAATATTTTCCGCCCGAGTGCATTCATATTTTCAAGAACTCCTGAGAACTTCCGATAAAGTTCCAATAACATAAGTGTTATATCGATAACATTTAACTTCATTTATATTGTATTTCCATTCAATAATTTAGATTCAATTCAATATTTATAAAGTCGGAATAATGTGTGAATTACTTTCGGTTCGTCATCAATGATACTTCCATATTTTTTATTTGTTTGAATGTACATATTATGATAATTAAAAACATCTTTAAATTTTAGTTTAATTCTAGACACTCATTGAAAATTTGAAATGATTGAGGGAATATTTACTGATGGTCTTCAAGCAGGCATCAGATCTCAATGAACAAGTTGAAGTGATCATCAGCGGTCGATAGGGTGTCAGTTGAGTTGCTATTTAATATTTTCAGAATTAAAAATAGAAGAGATTAATTTATTAAAATTTTGTATCTATAGTTAAACAACTTACCAGCAACATATTTTATCCATTTGATTTT
This sequence comes from Calycopis cecrops, assembly GCA_001625245.1. NCBI lineage: Eukaryota > Metazoa > Arthropoda > Insecta > Lepidoptera > Lycaenidae > Calycopis > Calycopis cecrops. Next base: position 161,241 of record LUGF01055665.1, on the reverse strand, counting down.
AGTATTTTTCAAGATATTAGGATAGCTATTGTTTATTTTATCTAAGATACTAACATTTTAAGTGTTTCAAATTTCCGCCTGGCTCAGGGGACAAGGCTTATGATTTCAACAAAATATTATATTTATAGAATTTGAAATAATTTTTTTATGTAATTGTGTTTACTGTGGTATCAATAAAAATTGACAATACGGAAGCTTGGAGAGTTTTAGACAAAGTATTTTCTGAGAGCCTGTTGTTATTGTCATCCTCACCGCCTCACGGACACCGCACACTGCCGTCAAATTCAGAAGGTCATTCATACTCGAACTGTACTACAAGTTATAACCGGCCCCTATGTTTTCTTCAGTTTTAACGCACAGTTATGTTTACAAACAAACGATATATCGATACATGATTAATAGAAATGTAGGATATTACCGTTATTACTCATAAAAGTTGTTTACTCTAAATTGTGTTCAAACATAAATTATATTTTCTACGCAGTTCATTTATAAAACATTAAATTAATATTCAATATGAGCATATTGTAAGCCAACAAGGTTTATACAATATTTTTCAGTGTTGTCTGTCTGTCAATAATAGGTATTTTATATAGGTATACCTATTTTATAATAGACAAATCAATCTATATTGTGTGCTAACAAAAATACATTTGATTATAAAGAAATCTATAAATGTGAATTAATTAAGTTACTATAAAGGTTAGGTGGAATAATAAAAAAATACCAATAAAAGACGTAGGAACTAAAAAGAAAAATATAGCCTAAACGTAAATAAATAACTTTAACTTTTTATTCTAACCGTTGTTAAATTTTACTTAATGATTTAATACGCAAATGGTTAAAGTATTCCAGAACGACTCATATCAAGTACAGAAGCTGAGATATAATGAAATACAAATGGACCAATTGAGTACATTATGCTACTAAAAGGTTAATATACTCACGAGTTAGAACTAACCGGCCACGTGGTGTTTTATTTCAGCACGAAAATGGTCTAACGCTGTCGCCTGTGTCTGCACGACAGACCGCCGACCGGCGTTCGCAGTTCTAACAGCCACTACGTCACACGTCTGCTTATCAACGGCATGACAACAAAACCAGTTAGTCATACTCTGTCCTTGTTATACTTACTAATTTTGCAGCCGTCTCGTTCACTCTTCGTGAGGGTTAAACGCCGTTGATACTCAATAGAGTATCCTCAATGCTGTGAAGTTAGCGACATTTGAATATGTACTTATGGGAAACATCAAAGTTATCATCATAGTTTATATTGGAGTGTTTGATATGTAGCTTACAATAAGAGACCATGTGAAGAACTCCAGTAAAGAGCGTCCTGATCCGATATCGACCTTCAGCTTCCGTAGTGGTTAAGTGACGTGCGGCAGTTGCGCATCTAAATAGTTTACGTTCAATTTGGTTTATTTTTCCTAAACTAATTTGTTTATCAATTGTATTGACGAGAAATAAAATATTGATGTCTTGGAAAAGAGATAATAAATTTGTCTAAGAGGTTAAACAATTATTGAAAAGTAAACGTAAAAGTATAAAACACTAATATGATTTTGTAAATTTGGATCAATTTAGTTATATAAATAAATCATCATTATCATCATCATCATCAGCCTATTGTTGTCCACTGTTGGACATAGATCCTCTTCCATAGCACGCCACTGGCCTCGATCTTCGGGAAACCTTTCCCACTTCCTGCTCACAGCTTTGCGTACGTCGTCACTCCATCTAGTCACGGGGCGTCCTACATTACGTTTGCCGGTACGCGGTCTCCACTCTTGAACCAGTCGACCCCAACGATCATCGGTTCTACGGCAGATATGACCGGCCTACTGCCACTTCAGCTTGCTAATCCGAGTAGCTACGTCGGTTACCCTAGTTCTCTGGCGAATTTCTTCGTTTCGGATTCGATCTCACCACCAAGCCCTCTCCATAGCGCGCTGAGCAACTTTAAATATATAATAATAAATGTTGATCTTGTAATAGATAAAATCCCTGGCATTAGATAGTATCATTAGCATCTTCATCTCTTGAAAGAGCAGATACAACAAGGAAAGATAATTAACTGATTATGGATTGGTTGGTTACTTCGAAATTAAAACGGGAATAAAAACTACCTAAATTAGCCTGTCAGTAGAGATAGTAGGTAGAGGTGGTAGTGATACCTAGTACCTGTAGGTAGAGGTAGAACCTTTGACGAATATGTTTCCATATTCCATATCATTACATCTACAATTAAGAATAGGGTAATTTCAAGTGTATGATTACGCAAAAAAATCAGGATATTATTATATTACACCTAATCCCAGATAGAACTTTGATGATTTAATTTGTTAACATTGCTTCCACATTTATATCTTTTTATGAGATGGTACATATATATGTCAGAGTAATTATATACGTTAGAAATAGCGACTTGTCGCTTTTGGAAAACTCCGATTAATCTATCTCCCTTTACATAGCAAGTGGTATGTTCATTGCCGGGTCAAACTAGCGCGGTGCCTGTAGCAAATTCTATTCAAGGGATCTTGATTCCCTATCATAGCGGGGCTCTATTCAGGGGCTTAGGAGGACTGCAGCCACGGACTCCGGTCGGGCCCAGTAACGCTTGAGGACAATAAGACCAATTTTGTGCCATAAAAGGGCCTTTCTCAACTCCAAAGCCTTCAATCCCAGACCGGCGCTGCTGACGGGAACGTACTAAGCGCGCTGCCAGTAGTATTTGCTCCTTTTGCTTAACATATTTACAAGCGATCTTAAATTGCACCTGCATCTCTGTTACTTTTTATTCTTCTTTATATCAGGCATTGTTTTGGTAACTCATGTATTGTATCGTGCAATTGTTGTATTGTTATAAAATGAAATGCGATCAATAAGTCGGTTTCAATGGCCTGATTTAGCTGTAGAGTAAAAAAAGGATGGTTTAAAAAACATCTCATTTTTCTATTAATTTATTTGTATAATACAAAATACTTATTTGATTAGTCATAAAATTTTTGTTGCTGAAAAAATAGTTGATTCTCAATATATTTATACAGATTATTAGTACTTAACATTATAAGTGTAATCTAAACGTAAAAGTTACGTATATTTGCAATGATTGCGCCTGATTACGCCACATTGCAACAATTGCAGTGTAATCGGGCGAGCATATATTCGTCTCTTTTCACATAATTTAATTATAATAAATATCCCTGTTGTAATATATGTACTGTCTACCACATTTATACTAGATTGCCACATTCAGAACATAATACGTGTTTAATTTTAACTACAAAGTATATACGTAGTATCCTGACCACTGCAAATTTTAAACTTTGCTTAGGACTGGCACAGTCACAGCACACTTAGGGACAGTCAATTATACAGCAACAATTACACAACAAACAAACATTTTTAAATAATAATATTCTCAATATCGCCCAGATACAATGTGTTAGTAATTCAAATGTATACTAGATGTGGGTTACTGACCTTCACATGCTGACAAACACTAATCTTATCAACGGAACTAATCAAGTATTGCTTCATCAAATCACAAATAATAAAATTTTAGGGTAATTTACAAAAATAGCTTTTACAAAAGTGTAATTATCTATGTGGTAATGTGACAATTCAATGAGATAGGAACTACATATAGCTTTCAAGAAAAATTGTATATCTAGTTTTAATAGTATAAAGTATATTAAAATAATGTTTTGAATATTTAATAAACTGTAAAGAATTAGAAGTTACAATAATGAGTAACAGTGATGACAGTAACGTTATTTATTGTTACAGTATATCAATATACAAGGTATGGCACAAATCATAGGTACCAACAAATGGGGGCAATATATCTTTTTATGCACCGACTATATAAAAACGTATACGGTCCTAAGGCAAAAAGCTTTAGCGTAAAGCAGCAACTATGACTGATTGCAAAAATTATAAATAACATATTTACTGTTTTTGACAAGATCATCTGATGGATAGTATTTGGGTGGGAGATGGATAAAGGCTGATGGTACTACGAAGACGATGAAGTAAATATGAATGCTCAAAAATATCTAAATTCCACATTGACGAGTGTTCTCGTACTTGAAATCAAATTGGATTTCTATAGGTACTGATCTAAGTGACCAGTTCTATTTAAAATAGGATAATTAATAAAATCTATGGTTAAGTCCGAGCTAGCTTGCTGCAGTTCGAGGATTTGAATGACATTGTGTGCAGGCGATCTGTGAAGCCACACTCCCGGCAAGTACAGAGTCACTTGCGGTCCCACACCCGGCCAGTATCTTCCAAGGTTGTGGCTGTTTACAAAAATGTATCCCTGGAATTAATAATGAATCATATTAATCATATTATTAGGGTATTAATATCATATATATACATTTTTAACGAACTGTAAGTCATATGTTCGTATATTTGTAACATATTTGCTACAAAAATATATACACATTTAGTGTCGCCGCACACGGGCCACACGCCACAGCCACAAAACGCCGCCACAAGCGGCAAGAACCGGCCACAAAAAGTAGCTGAAGCGCGCGACAGCCACTTGTGGCCGGTGGTCGACACTTGTGGCCTGCGGTCGACACTTGCGGTCGGTGGTGGCGTTTTGTGGCGGCGTTTTTTGGCGGCGTTTTGTGGCGGCGTTTTGTGGCGGCGTTTTGTGGCGGCGTTTAGTGGCCGCCACAGGCGTCAACCGTGTGCGGCGAGTCCATATAAAATGTATGAAAATTACAGGAAATATGCCAGTGGCGGCGTTTTGTGGTTGTGGCCAGTGGCCCGTGTGCGGGAGCCCTTAGTGTTTGGCACAGGCGAAACTTAAGCTAAGTCGGATAAGATTTGCAATTTTAAATATAGGATTGATAAGAGCGAGAGGCATTTAATGACACCACATATACTATAAGTGCCTACAGTTAATCCGAAAGTATTAAAAAAAAGTTTACGTCAAGTATACGAAAATACTTTTTTCAAACAAGTTAAATAGCGAAAGATTGTTAACACTCTATACCGGGCGGCTACAGCGAGCACGGGGTGAATGACCCCGGCCGGCCATAGTCGGCCATCAGCTGCGATACAGCGTGTACGAGAAAAAACTTTAAGACACTCCTGTGGCGAAACTATCTCGAAGGCATGGAGGTCGTCCCGCCAACGTTTCCTGGGAAAGCTAGTGGGAGAAGTCAAAAGACCGGGACGGTTGGAGAAGTTTGGGGGAGGCCTTTGCCCAGCAGTGGGACAACATAGGCAGAACAAAAAAAAACCATCTCTTCGGCTCCGGCTCCGATTGATCAGATTTTTGTGGTGTGGCCTGGAAATGATACAATAAATATGCGGTTTAATTGAATGCCTCTCGCTTGTATCAACCTTGTATATTCAATAATACAATTTTATAATATTTTCAATTTTGATTGTTTAATAACATGGTACCTGTACAGTGTACTTAGGTACCTGATATAGTAGATTATCCATATATTATGTCACACTTCAAAATTTAGTTCTGCAATGGCAAAACACACGGCTGGAGTTAAGAACGTACATAAATCTGAACTGAAAGACACAAGTGACTAACGCTAAGCGCGTTTAAAAATAATGCCATTTCATACAATTGTTTCTCATGTTTTCACTAATTATATAATTTAATACGTAACTCCTAATATAACACTAGTTTACAAATTTTGATATTTTTTCATACAATTGGGGAAACTCTTATTTTAAAAAACTTTTATGCAGTCAATCCAAAATTCGACGTTGAAATTGGGCTATCACGTCAGGTTTTCAGGAACTTTTTACTAAAAAATGTATAAATAACAGTTTTTTGGCATATTTGATCTTATGTTACACTTGGACATATTTTTTTTCCACAAATTTTGCCATGGTGTCTGAAAAGTTATAGAAAATTCAAGTAATAAAAATTTGTGATTTGAATTGTATGATAATCCTACTAATCCTACTAATATTATAATTGCGAAAGTTTGTATGTTTGTTACTCTTTCACACAAAAACTACTGAACGGATTTTCATTGAACTTACAGTAATATAGCTTTCATATCAGAATAACATAATAAGTTAAAATTTATAGGAATTTTTTTTAAATCCGAAATCCACACGGGCGAAGCCGCGGGCGGAAGCTAATTGTAACTATTTCAGGAATATAGGATATTTCAATTTCTGAAGTAGAATATTTCAAAAATGTGATGTGCTGTTTTTTTTTTGTTTAATTTTCTCTGGGTTAGAATGTCTAAAACAATAAACCCATAATATGTTTCATTTTATGTATAAAAACTGTATCAACTAATGTAGGTAATAATTATAAACCTACTAGATGTAAAATTGAAAAATATGTGAATAATGATCGGTTCGTAATCGGGCGTAATCGTCTGTCATTTTACAACCCGATTAGTCGGCTAGTCGGCCAAAGTAATAGCAGAGTACAATATAGAGTAGTTTATCATCATACAAATGAGCGGTTTTCAATGTGTGCGCGCCGCCCTGTGTCCGCACAGTACACTTGGACAAAATCCTAATAAACTCTAGTTATAATTAATAGGTCTAGTTAGTTCGCGCGCCTGCATGTATTTCGCTGTACATCCGTTTATTTATTTATTGCAGTTGATATTTAATAAATATTATGACGTCAAAAAATGCAAAAAATATTGTAGTGTTTTCGAGTGCCTCGAACGACTTTTTTTTATAGTTTATGAGAGCAAACGAGCAGTCGGAGCTAATCACCATTCAATTCATGACTTCTGACGCTCATAGACATCTGCATATCTGCAGATGTCTTGCCCTCCTCCCTCAATGGGCTCACACACACATTTTTTAAAATTGTATAATATGTCATAGATGTGATGAAATGTAAAAGTAATAAATATAAAAATACAAATACATTGTCATATTATAAATGATATAATACAATACAATTTAAGAATTTACAATAATTATGGTACAGAAACAGGCTGGGAGGAGGGTACTAATCCCAAGATGTGGTTATCTGTCATAAAATTTGTTACCTTATAGTACATATGCCTTACCACACAAACGGTCTTTAACAACTTTTTTAAATTTATTGATCGTAAGTTTTTGGACGCTTTCTGGGATACTATTGTAGAGGCATATGCATTGCCTCCGAAAGGAATTCTTTACTTTACTAAGCCTATGAAATGGTATGTCTAATTTATACCTGTTTCTCGTATTCGTCTTATGATTATCATTTTTCGTTCTAAATTCACTAATGTTCTTTCTTACATACAAGACATTATCCAAAATGTATTGAGAGTAAACAGTCAGTATACCGATGAACTTAAATTTATTTCTGAAGGTACAAGTTGGAAGCGGACGACATGACGCAGCAGCGGACGACGTGTAGTCGCTTCATGTCGTCACGACCTGTCGCTGCAGTCATGAATCCGAACCCGACTGCAGATTCCGAGTGTTCCGTGAAGCAATTTTTTATACATTTTATTAGAAGAGGAAGAACGACTGATCCGCGGTCGGACGACACTGGCGGGCGTCTGCCGCTCGACGACGCGTCGCTAGCTTCGTGTCGCTAATTACAGAGGTAATTTCACAGAAATACATAGAAACCAGTAGAGTCGCTGCGACACGTCGTCCGCTGCTGCCTCATGTCGTCCGCTTCCAACTTGTACCTTAAGTGATGCATTAGAGGCTAGTTGGTAATTTGCACGAATAGCTCGCTTCTGCAGCACGAAAATAGTGGTTTCTTTTTTTTTGAAGGGACCTCTTACGAGTTGGTAGCATCGTTCAACACTACCGCTACTGTTCGCCGGACTGATGAAGACTTTTCTGTCTTCTGGTTTCGGGATTCGATGGGACAGATCATTTTCATTTTACTAAATAATATTCTTATTTTACTATGGTAACAGTTAGCACATCTCTAATATATATATATATATAGATATATTAGAGAATTTATTAAAATATGTACGACGGGCTCTCAAAGCATGTGTTCGGGAACTTCATCACTAGTGACCAACAAATCAAGAGTACTTGTCAAGGACACCCCAACTACCTATTTAGTTGGTATAGCCTTGAATTTACTAAGTAAGGAATATATTTTTAATTCTTACCTTTCCCCAGCCTGTAGTGTCGATGAACGTGTCAAGAGGGTCTTCGTCATCCGGTAATGTCAAAATAGCTTCATATAAAGTCGGTTGAGTTGTAGATTCCATTTGTTCAATTGGGACGAAATTCCTAAAATTACCGTCGATGTTAAGTGGGAACCCGGTTATGGACCACTCCGCGTACAACACTTCATTGTTTATTTTAACTGGACTCAAAATACCCTGAAAAAATATACACATATAAGGTACGGAATTAAAGCTTCGTTATAAAATAAACATATTTAAAGCAGGTTTTTAACTTACTTTAAATTTGTTTGGTTTTGTGTTTAGTTGTTGATAGTTAGACAAGGGTTGTGTTTTCTTTATTTTTTAACACACCACCACCACACACAAACACAGCAACCTCTTATATATATTGTATAGCATTTTTGCAAAAATATAAGTATTTTGTTCTATGACTTTTGGCATAACTCACTAAATTAACTTGAAATGTTTTTTAAAGTTTTTTTATTGTATATACCTATGTTATGTATTTATAGTGAATTATAAGAAATGGGGAACAAATTATGTTGTTGTAATCTATATCCATATATCTGAAGGCTTGCTATTGTTTTACAAATAACTCTATGTAAATATGATAGAAGAGCATCGTAATAACGGTATAAACATTAAACATTACTACTCTCTACTATTCTGGTGAGATGTTCAATTTAATTCTAAATACTATAATATGAAATATATAGGCTGTGTAGTTTGTAGACTACAACACGTTAGTCTAACTCCATAATAAGAACCTTAAGAACTTCTATTACAAGTAGACGCTGGGCAAAGGAAATATTATATAAAATATTTTTTAAATAAAATAAGACGTGTTGTAGACTTAAGTCTTAGTACATACATATTATAAAAATATCTGAGTTTATATTTTTTAAATTGTCAGTAGGTAGGTAGTATTAGTAAATTTTGTAAATCGTTACTCACTTTAAAGTCGTGTATCCTCTCCCCATAGTTAATTCTTCCTTGGTTCTCTACGAACAAGGATAGCTTGGATCTGGCACTCGCCGTTATATTTAAAGTAAACTTCTTACGCATTCTGTTTATAACGCCTTGGGGTACCTGTGGAAAATGTTGTGATATTATACCATTTCATAATATGTCTCAAGGTTTCATTCGAATAAAATCCATTATCAATTGTTTTTGAAAATATGGCCATATTTTTTTTTAGAATCAAAAATAATTTTGTGCCTTTTAGCTGCATTATGAAATTTCTGTCACCTTTTATTTTTATTAAAACATAACAAAACCATTTAGTCCTCTTGCCATCCATTCACAGAACTTTTATATTCAGGCAACTCTTAAGCAAGCTCGTAATGTTTTAAACGGTTTGCCTGTTCATCGTGCTACACTATTTCCGTACTTACATTGTCAACATAAACAAAGATCCAATCTGCTGGCTTTTGGATGTTCAAAGTGCCGTTTATGTCGTCCTGCAAAATTGTTTCATAAAGTACCAAACCGCCTCTTTGACGGAGCTCCTCGAATGTTGGCAGTTTGCTGCCAAATACGTCCTTGTAGGGAATCCCCAAAGCCCGGCGACCCTCCGGAGACAGAAGTTCCAGTTTAGGTTCCATTTTCAATTTACCATATGCTCCCTTATCCGATACCACTGGTGTGGGTATCAACTCTGATTCAGGGTTGTACTAAAAGTAAAAACATACAATTACTATTTTGTTGATTATTTGTTAATAATAGTTTAAATATAGTCTTTGAGATTGCACACTAAAATAATTGTTTTATTTAATTCTTTATTTTGATATCTATAATTAATATACCAACAACAAAATAGAGTTATTACACGGACGCGATAAGTCGGGACCTGACAATAATTCCTATCCCCGCCCTCTACCCCCGCATGTCACATGTCACCCCGATGTCGCCATATTAGGGCGATATCGGGGGAAGTGCGGGGCTAGAGAGCATTCTTCGCATTCTTGCCAGGTCCCAACTTACCGCGTCCGTGTTGTATATTGTTTAACACTGGAGTGTCAAGATAAGTTACCGACATATTTGTTTATTATAGTATAGCGATATGTAACACATCAAATATTGTTCATATCCTTAGGGATATGAACAATATTTGATTAGCTTAGACTTAGCCTTATATTTTTTGGCCCTAAGACAATTTATTAACTTAAATATTTTCACCCAAAATTTTGAGTAAGCACTAAGGTGGTAATTTAAAAAGATGGGTTGATATATTTTTTTAACACGGCGTGTTGAGAGAGCGATTTTTTAACACGGCGTGTTGCGTATGAGACAGCGTAAATTATTGCACGAAATAGTGTACGACGCGACTTCTGTCTACCTGCATTATAATATAGTTGACAGTGGTTTGTTAATAAATGGGTACACAATAATGTTATATAGGTATATAGATAATTCTATTTCATGTTCGAGTTAGCTGGTTTCTTTGAATATTATTTACCATACTAGGTAATATGCTATACTTAGCTGAATGTTATGAAACGAACGAAGCCGCGGATAAAAGCTAGTAATATCATTGAATAAATATGTTTAGTTAAGTTACTAGTTGAAATCAATAAAAAAACATTTCGTTTTAATAAACAGATATTTTTATCACGTGTAATTTACATATATACAGAAATAAAAATTAACAAATAATTAAGCAAAATACAGATGGATTCTTTTTCTTCTTTTTGTTTTCCTGGATCAACCATATTAATAGTCACATTGCAATTATTAAGAATACCTAAGTGCGCTATATGTATATACACCAATATCTTGGTCGTAAAATACAGATTTTATACTTTGATCAACAATATGAGACAAGTATTGTGGTGAATCTTGATGATTATGACAAGTTGAGGATACAATCATTATTAATTTTCGTTTGAATTGTAATTATTAACTTACTCGCAAAGAAACTCTTCAGCTTTGTTATATTAATATCAGTAGATTTCATTTATTATATTATTTTATTAGTCCCCTGGACTCCTTCAGTTGTGAAGTCTAAAATATGATATGACACTGAATACTAATTCGTTAATTGAAGCGGATTATTCACACTTGTGTTAAAAAATAGTGAACGATACGCGGGAGTTTCGTGGATATTACAGCACGCGTGTTTAACGAGCGTGTTATAATCGTCACTGTACGTCCCTTGTATCGTAAAATACTATTATTTAACTCTTACCTTAATCAACTCTTTGCGTATCGCATTGTACTTTAGTGTAGGATCCCCGGCTTCTGTCATTGGTGCATCGTAATCATAAGACGTAATATCTGGTTGATACTTGTTATCATAGTTAGCACCTAAAAATATAATAAATTTGAAAAAAGTCTGCTTTTTTTGAAAAAAGAAAGAAAATCCTGCAGATCAATAAATTTAGAAATCTTGATGTAGGTACATACACCAAAGAGGTAAGTATATAAGTATATTGCTGATTTGTAATTGATGGAATTTTTAATAAGTAGATATTAATATATTAATAATTATAGTCCCTTCTTGATTGAAATTCATATTATATCTAGATTAAATAAAGAATTATTATAATATTTCCACTCTTTATTAATTTAAATTACATGAAATATGACAGGTTTTGAAATTTGAGTAGGTTAATGATGATGACTTTTTGAAACTTTACTACTGAAAATATTTCATGTAATTTAAATTAATAAAAAGTGGAAAGATTATAAAAAAGTATATTATTTAACAAAAAAATAAAAAAGCGTGTGCTTTAGACCACACTGAACTGAAATAAAACCTAATTATTGATTTGATACCTTAGATTAAGTATTCATCTAAGTTTAATACATATTTTTTTACCGTAGTTTTTACATAACATGTCATTCTTAATTTGATATTTATTTTTTAAATACAAAAAAGTTTCACTTAGACCGAGTTTGAATTTGAAAGACAACTTCCATTGGCCTAGCCCGATGTGTGATTTATTGTAACGCTCTCAGCTTACCACCCAAGTCACGTATAGAAGTTTTACTTCAAAATATTCCAAAGTTGTTATTTGATACCATAGACAACGCCAGAGGTCCGAGTTCAATTCAACTCAGTCTGGCTTTGATGTTTAAGAATCCGTTATATGCCATTATAATTTATAGGATGGCTGGTAGTTCTTCTTGGTCATAAATACTAGTATAAAACGTAATGGCAAGGTGCATATTATGCGCAAACTTTTGGTCGGTTTGGCTATAGGTAATATCGGTAGTCAAGGATCAAAAAACACCGGGCAGCAACCATCTCAAAATGCACAGGACATGTTAATGTACCCACACTCTTTATTCCCTCTAAAACAACGAAAACACAAAGAAAATCGTGAAACTTACCAGCTGTAAATTCAAAGTTTGTGCCACCAAAGAACATGTAGAAGTTGAAGTGCATATTATTTTTCAACAGATCCTTTAGAGTTCTCACCACATCATTTTTGGAGATTACCTGCTGCGACTCACTCCAGTGTGTCAGCCATCCCGGATAGAACTCGGCATCAATCAATGGACCCACAGGCATTAAATCGCGTAAAGGTTTGAAAGAATTTACAACGTTGCTAGCTGCAGTAACAAAAGATCACAAGTTAAATATTATATTAGGAGATGACGTTCCAATTTCTACACTAATATAATAAAGAGGAAAGATTTGTTTGTTTGTTTGTATTTACCGATTTAAAAAAAATCTTTCACCATAATAAGCCGACTTTATCCATGACGAACATAGGATAATTTTTAACGCGGGAAAATGCTCCATTCCCTTGGGAAAAGAGGTAATAAGACGGCAAGATGATGATAATAATAATAATAGATAAGAATACGATAAGGGGTGTGACACTTAACACTTCCGCATATGGACGGTTACACGTTTTTTTTACGTTACACGTTACCGTGATAACAAATTTTGCAAGGACATTTTGACAGGACAACTTCTGTCGGGTCGGCCTGTAGTCAAAATAAACTCTTTGAAATCCTATTTTCTATTCATATTATAAATGCGAAAGTTTGTTATTCTTTCATAATTAACGAACTGATTTGGATAAAGGTTGAATAAGATATAGATAATACGAATACTCTCTATCCCAAAAGAAATGAGAGTGAGAAATATTTTGACACCGGCGAGAAAGGGAGGAAGGAGGCAATGGATCAGTCATCAGTATAACCTCTATGCGGATACACATCAGACGTCGGTAGGCGTGAAAATGACGCTAAGTGCTCGTTTGCCCCCTGTACTATAAAATAGGCACGCTAAGTTCACGGTAAAAACCATGCTAATATTTTCACTTAACACATTGACTGCCATAATTTTGACGATGAGACGACATTTTTAGGGTTCCGTAGCCAAATGACAAACCCTTATAGATTCGTCATGTCTGTCTGTCCGACCGTCCGTCCGTCAGTATGTCACAACCATTTTTTTGTTTTTTTTTAATAAAAACCGAATTTTGAATAAAAATAATTAATTTAAAAAATAAAGGGGAGGCATTCCATACATGGAACTGAATCAAATTTTTTTTTCGTCCAACCTATATGTGAGGGATGTCTATGAATAGGTCTTTAAAAATGACATTAAGGTTGATAAAACCATTTTTCGACAAAATTTATTGTGTGAAAGATAGACGTTTTCAAAGTAGAAAAGTGAGTGTCGTCCCCGCCCAGCGCCGGATCTAGGGGGGGGGCTAGGGGGGGCTACAGCCCCGGGCCCCGCGTGTCAAGGGGGCAACATTTGTCAAGAAAACTTATTGTCAGATATGAAAAGTACTAAAAAAAATATACCTAAGTATAGCAGCCGGAGTCTCCTGATTCATGAAGTCAGTTGAATCAGATTTCAAATTCAACAAGGACAATTTATGGCAATAATTATTTATTATTTTTCAATATTAAATGTACGAGAAATTGTGAGACAAAAAGGCATTACATCTCAACCATTACAAGCATAAAAATAATATCGCAACCTTAACCATATGTATAAATTAATCACTTGTTTAATGGTTAATAAGTGGTTGTTAAGTGCATTCAGCTGCGGCATTAGAAGGAATGCAGTTTGAAGACTTCAGGCTACAGAATTTTGATCTGAAGAAAGAACTTTGAAGTTGTCACAATCGCAGTTCACAATACAAAAAACAGGCGATTCTAGAATGTAACGACACTATATACCACAGCAATTATTATCGTTACGACAAGAAGCTTTTTCACTTTGCCAATTTCACCCAAATATATCTTCC
>LUGF01055665.1:74886-87254 GCA_001625245.1 Calycopis cecrops | reverse complement strand
TTTAACGTTTTGAAAGTCAAAATCATGTCTTGGGGCTCAATTTCATGAAAGTGAAAATTGACATCACATTTCCTCATAAAATTTTTAAGTAATGATTCAGCAGCGGCAGGAGAGGATATCAAGTTTTTAGTAGTTGAAATTGGAATATCCGCAAAAAAGTTCTCAAATACCATCGCAACTTCTTCGTCAGACTTAACTAATTTATCTTTGATACAAATACAAAAATCAGAAGAGCGATTTTTGACTCTTCCAGTTTCACTACTTATTATATTCCAAGTTGTCCTTACTTTATTTTTTGAGTTCATAATTTTGTATATAATATTATCATAAATTTGTAAAATTGCATACTTGTTTAAATATCTTTGAATATTTTTTAACATAATTTTTAAAAGATACACTATGATTATATGTTTTTTCATTATAAAGCTCCTATAATCTTTGCCTACTCTTACAAATTCCTGTCGTTGCCCACTCACAAAATTTACCTTTCTCTGATTGAGATCTGACTGCTTTAGAAGTAAAAATAGAATTAAAGTTAGTTCTTAATAACTTAAAAAGTTTACTAAAAGCCACATTTGGACTATTATATTGATTAATTAGATGAATATTGTTTATTATATTAATTCTAAATCTTTCAATACGTTTTAAATTAACTGGTATACATGTAATATTTTCTTTACAAGTTTTGTTTCTTTTGTCAATATTATGAAATATGGCCAACTGTCCACAATGATCAGAGTTTAACAGGCTTTTAATTTTCTTTTGTATAGGAGCTACTATAGGAGCTATAATTTTCTTTTGTATAGTCTTTGTTGAACCTGTCTGAATATGATTATCTATGTTTAAAGACAGATTCAACAAACGCCCAAGACCAGTCAATTGTTTTTTTTTTGTTAACAAGTTAAAGAAGACGATTAAAATGCAAATTGAAATTGCGTCTTTGAAAAGCTTGTGTTTAAATTGTTTATTGATTTTGAACAGTTTTTGTAAAAAGGACGTTTCATGAAGCAAATTATGTCACTCTTAAAGATATTTTTAAAATTTCGAAAACCGAAGGGAAAACAGGCAGGGTATATGCTACCATATCAGATAAATGACGCCATTTTATTTTCAAACCTGAAGCTTTACTGGGGAAGCAAAGAGAAGCCTAATACATCTTCATCGGACTACTGTGAGTGCTCGTAGGGCCACGAGACTAGGTTTCTCCCGGATTAGGAGTAGGACTAGAACTCTCCCGCAAATGGGAGAGGTGCATCCCGATATAAAAAAGCTTGTAATAGCTAATTTCACTATTATTATCATGGCCAGAGCGAGCCCGTCGCAGGATCCCTCGGGATGACATCATGTTGCACTGGTAATTTGCATCAAAGGACGTATAAAAGTTTTTGACAGACAGATTGAAAGAAGAAGATTAAAAGATGGTATTGAAAGAAGAAATTAAGTTTCCTCTGAGAAAATCACGCTAAACCTCATAACGTACCTAGGTTTCTCAGACAATAAGAAAAGAGGTGAGCTAATTTGAAAAATAAAATTATAGGATATACCAATATACATAGATATATTAATTATTGTCAAATTATATTCTAATGCTGGGTTTATAGCACTCATTATCTAGTACACAAATAATTATGCAGTTTAAAATATAACTATCATTATAGTTGCTACAAGTACCTATAACCTTTTTCAGTTCATCGTGACTCTTTTCATTCAAAAGGAGCAACGTAGGTCGCGAAAACAAACAAAATAATGTTACTAGTAGTAACACTACTAGTAATATTATTAATTATCGCATCACTCAATTGAAAGGTTTAAATAACATTAACAGTCATAGACATCGTGTTACTTTCAACAAAGAAACTCTCAACCAACTCCCAGTGGGCGTATGCTAATGATTTAATCAATTGAATAATATTTAATTAATTATAAAAGTATGTTACACTTTATTGTGTAGTGTGATGCTTAGCAGAGAAGAAGAGTCTTCTCGAACAGTATGAAAGGTAAAACCTTTAAATGGATATACTTTAAGAAAAAGTATATCCATGTTTAATATTGGAATGCTTTAAAAATTTGTCTTTTGTTGACAGATGTAAGAATTTTTCATTCTACGTGACGCCTTCGGGCGCGGAGAATAAATATATAATAAACTTAAGATAATTGCCGAGTTAGGATCATTTTAAATAATAAGATGTATTCTATGCGACAATAAATAGATACAGTCTCCAAGTTTTATTATTTAGTGTTCCCCTCCATGAAAGGAGGGAGTAATGTGATGCCTAGCAGAGAAGAACAGTCTTCTCGAACAGTATGAAAGGTAAAACCTTTAAATGGATATACTTTACGAAAAAGTATATCCATTTTTAATATTGGAATGCTTTAAAAATTTGTCTTTTGTTGACAGATGTAATAATTTTTCATTCTACGTGACGCCTTCGGGCGGGGGAAATAAATATATAATAAACTTAAGAAAAATGCCGAATTAGGATCATTTTAAATAATAAGATGTATTCTATGCGACAATAAATAGATACAGTCTCCAAGTTTTATTATTTAGTGTTCCCCTTCAGCCAGATTGGCATAGGTAGATACTAAATAGGTAGTCCTAAGTGAAGAAGTAAGTGACGCTGCATTAGGATACGCCCCCATAACATCTCTACGAGTGCAGACGTTACAGTAGACAGCTAATGTACAAATAAAAGAATTACTAAGTAATTATGAGACACAAAAAATATTCACATATCTTCAAATTCTTATTTCTTAGTGAGCATTTTCTTTCTTGTGGGTGTGAAAGAATACAAAAACATAATATTATAAATATTTACTATTGTAACAGAGTGAAGAATCTGTAGGAGTTCTATTAAATTACGGCTTTAATAAGGTGTCAATACGTACCTATTAATGTAGTAAACGCATAATTACTTTTAGAAACAAACTATAGATAACATTGAATATACGCAACCATTCTCGATCAAAACCATTTTTTGCACTTGGTAAACCGAATCAACATGGTAACAACGTTGGGTTTGGGGTCCCCTTTATATATTATGGGTCAAGTGTCTACTGCAGAGTCCCCTTACAACAACGACTGTATATTCTGTGCGCAGTGCAGTGTTTAAGAACATCCCTTTTTAATATTCAGCTATTAATGTGTCAGATATTTCGAATATCTGCAGGTGATTGGGTGAGCACTAACAGGTAACTGCATTACACGTTCGCCGGCTCTCTCTCAAAATACGTATACGTAACTTTGATATGAAACACAATGTCTTAAAATAAAAAAAAATTTAATACATTGAAGTATTAAATATTTTTTGCTTTTATTCAAATTGCTTAACTTTAAAACAATTTATTAAATGTACATACTAAACTGTTATTAAAATATATATAACCTTAACCAAGCGTTTAAAATTTTAGCATATATACTTCGCAATTTCATTGTATATTATTAATTGATTCATTAGTGGTCATTAAAAATCATAGAACATAAAATGTACCTTACCGGTCGCGTGGCAATGACCCGCCAACACTCGCAGAGCCAGTAAACTCTGGCACGGACGGGAAGACGCAGCTATGTAATTAGGCCGTCGGTAATACACGACCACTCGGCTGCTCCCTTGGAAACTTAATGATTGATGTCGAATGTGCCCTGTGGCTGGGAAGCGACTAGCGACTGAGCTTCGTTATTGTCATATTTATAATGCCATGCCGATAGCTACAAGGACCGCCTGCGTTGTTTATGTTGCATATGCAATTATGGAAGATTCAAGCTTACAAAAAAAACGAAACATACATGAGATGTACAAGAAAATATTATTATATAGATTTCGTTCATTTTTTGTTTATTTTTTGTTGTGAATTATTGTGCTGACATGTGTATGTTTATATATGTTTATGATGTGTACCCTTCTAAACGTTATGAGAATGGACACTGGTATCAAAATTTAAATAGGTAATAGGTTGGTTTATATATTTTAATTTTGAATTTGATTGAATTGAATTTTAAATGAATACTCCAGGTCTGAAACTACAACATGGTGGCCAGAATTAAGCATTTTTGTATATTTATAAAAGGACCCCCTTCTCAACTCCAAGTTGTCCGAACTCCGGGCCATGAGTGCCATGACAGAGCTTAATCCGCCGCTGTAACCACCCGAACTGTTCATCATCAGGCACTTCGAAAGCTTAGAAAGGATAAACGCCATAATGAGAAGTATTATACTTCGAGACAGTGTCATGGGGTGAGATTCCCTCACACGGCACGAGCGCAAACGCTCCTTGTTTTCTTGTTCTTTAGTCCTCTCTACTTATAAGAGGAGTCCAAAAGGGCTGACCCCCGTTCATCATTCGCCTCGCCTAAAATGACGGGTCACTCAGGCTTCCGAGATCCAACACACCACACACACATAAAACATTCATGAATTCCCAAAATATTTTGTGACACAGCTATTACCTCGGTAAAAGTAAAAGCGAAATCAAATAAATAACTGTAGTCTTTTAACCTTGAGGTTGTTGCATTCATAAATATTTGATGGTTAAAATTAACTCGTGTTTTTGGATTATAATTTACTTTTGCATTAACATGCCGTATATTATTTATGTATAAACTTTATGCTAGTTTTTTTAAGCTATTAGGTACCTTTAAACCGCTTACTTTTAACCTAAGTGCAAAAGTCAGGCCGCTCTAGTTTCGATCAGCTGTGTGATGTGAAGTGATCAGCTTAGTGAATTTGCATCAAAGGGAGAATACAAAAATATGATCGCAATCTATATATATAAAACTCAAACGAGACATAGCCAGCTATCAACGCACAGCCCAAACCACTGGACGGATCAAGCTGAAATTTGGCATCCAGATAGATGTTACGACGTAGGCATCCGCTAAGAAAGGATTTTTAGAAATTCAACCCCTAAGGGGGTGAAATAGGGTGTTGAAGTTTATACGGATTTCTTAGAAATTAAACGCGGGTGAAACCGCGGGGCACAGCTAGTGACCCATATAGCGGGAGGTGAAAGGAGGGTCGTTAACGCATCTGATTTCGCGGGGAATTGGGAATGCAGTAAAAATGAGCACAGAGGGCGCAAGAAAAATTAGGATATAGGAAGGTAGGTCCATTATTTTAATTAATTGTTAATGAGCTCAAATAATTTGCACTTAATTATAATAAATCACAAAGACGTATATGCAGAAGGAGCGGTCAGTGAGCCAGTCAGGAGCCAAGAGACAGATGAGATTCAAACGTCAAACGGTCAAAACTTGTCGCCAGTGATGACGCGTTTCTTGTATTGCTCTGTGGCGATAGATGTCGCTACAACGTGTCGAGTTTGGCGAGAACACCATCTGTATAGCCTCTGTGCGGATGTCTGAGGGCGTCGGTTGTCATGTAAGTGGCTCCAACTGCTCGTGTGCCCCCATATACTATATAAAAAAAATGTTGGAAGACCAGCACATGGATTAGATTATCTACTTTAGATGACGGATTGGCATTGTTGATGATAGAAGACGTTACCTAGACCCTGCTGATCGCACGTGGTGCCAACAATACAGAGTTAGAATCCCGCATTGGCCGTGCAGATCACCTGTCCAGATATTAAAATATCATCTTGTAACGTAAATAGGTAGATGAAATGGTTGAATAAACTCTGCATTGTTTGATATACTAGTAACATAGTACATATGACAGTTTGTGTGTGAGGCTAAATAGTTATGATAAAAACTTATCAACATCATTAAAGAATAAAAACAGGCCAAGTGCGAGTCGGACTCGCACACTGAGGGTTCCGTAGGAACGGGAGGTATGAGCAAAAGTAATAGACGTTGAGAAAATTACACTTCCTTGCGACAAGTTGACAAACTTACATATGCGGGTGCTTGCATACACTTAGTATGAAACGAAGTACATGCATAAGTTGGTAATGATTTTTCCAGTGATATAAATTTTATTTACCAATTTTTAGATTTATTCCTATATGTATACTGTAAGGTCTTACTTCTTGCCAAATTTCAGAATTCTAGCTCAACGGGAAGTACCCTATAAATTTTCGAAAAAGTGCGTTTTCATACAAAATTTGTGCATAAATGGTTATAACTTTTTATTGCGTTAACTTAGAAGTGTAATTTTAAAGGCCTCAAGACGCAACTGATCTCCGTATTTGACAAAAATGTCAGCTTAATCCCTTTACGCGTTTTAGAGAAAAAGGTCTTAACAGACGTACAGACAGACGGACAACAAAGCGATCCTATAAGCGTTCCGTTTTTTCTCTTTGAGATACGGAACCCTAAAAAACAATTAGACAAGCAATATGTTTTATAAACAAATAACATAAAAAACTTTTCTATTAATTCCCTGCAGGAAACTTGACAAAAGATGTAATTGATTTAACTAACTACTCTATGAGACATGATACTCTATGATATATTGAAATTCAGCACTCTTCAGCAATCGCACTAAATATCAAATGTAGAGGGCTTGAGAGAAACCGTTCAAGGGCTGTACCTTCCACTTTCAGCTCAGTGACATTAAATCATGACTATCAGATGCAAATGTTCAGATAACATTAGAAAGTTTATAAAAAATACGTATATTATGCATATTATAAGATAAGAGAATTGCCCTCGAAGTCTGCAAGCCCATAATCAGATCATAATTTAACCCTTTTTAACATAAAGTGATTATAAAAACCTGTACACAATTGATGATGTAACCGCGTGACATAAATATAGAAAAGATTACAATTTATTTGTGTTTAATTATATTGCTAGGAGTTTAAAATTTAGGGAAATATAGGGATTCCTTTTTTTATGGTATTGGGGAGGGGGGTACAGTCGGAGCAATTTTCTTGACTACTGACGCCCATAGGCCACCGGCAACTTACACACCGCACGAAACGCGACAGCACAGCTGTACGCCGGTCTCGTGAAAGCGAGAGGTACATCCCCAATCGTGCCGGCCCGATTTGGCTGCCTGCGAGCATGCAGTATGGCACTACCTCTTACAAAAGGTTAGCTTTAGTAAAGAGCTAGCTAGGACGGAATTTTGCCAAATTCGACCCCAAGGATGTGTTTTTTTATTTATTTATTTAGTCCGTTTAAGTATAAATAATGGCTTTCGCTAAATAGTGTTCAACATACATATGATATTATATAGATGACTTGTAGTAGTTTTATAGGTATCAATGTTACATACATTCGTCAAATACACCGAGGCATTGATAGCGTTTAATTATCTTATCTGTTTTACCGATAACTACAGATTCTGACCTCCGATAACAAACAGGATTAAGTACCATTTAATTACGATAGGGGCTTCTAAAGTCACTTTGAGACATTTTGTTACTTCGGTCGATTGGTTTGTACCTTGTTACCTTGGTTGGCTTGATTAACATCCAGGGTAGTAGGTACATAATTTAATTTAATTTTTTCATTGTAATCTATACTTTTCGATTTTGTCTTTTTTATTAATAAGCTGCACGCTGCGCGCGTTGCTACGCAACCAACAGAAGAATCAGCATGAACAGTTGCGCCATCTGTGAAAAATTGGCCGTATCAACTCAGAAACCTTCGCTGGCGCATGCACAACAACTTTACTATAAATCATCACGTTCTTCCAAGTATAGCATTTCTATTCTAGAAAGGACGTACAGACAAACATTCATTATTGGTTACATACAAACATACACACATACACAATCTTATCTTCCTCTTTATAATATTAAGTATAGATAGATGAAATATGTAAAAGTTTACCTGCTAATTGTCCTAAATATTTTCTATCCCATCAAAAACATCCTGCAAAAAAAAACATGTCTCACTCAAATTTTCTACCATAGAAAGTTGTGAGATCCATGTCAATTTATTTAATCCCTACCTAAGGACCTTCGGACGTCTTATGTTCTTATCATATCAATATTAAACATATTTTACATTTTAAATAAAAACATCGACCTCGCCATTTTTAGGCTTCCTGTTTTCTCCACTACGAAGTTATAGGGGATCGAAAATGGCAAGATTTTAGAATTGCTTCGAGAAAAGGATGGTACAGCCGCGCAGTTTTTTCAACTTGGCGGGGACACTGCCGTGCCCCCAGATTCTGTTCTATTCTAGTTTACTAATTTATACACTATTTTGACTGTAGATTGTTTCCATAGTGCGCCTAATATTCGTTTTTGGTCCTTTCAAACTTGTCTCGTCGAGGTCAAGAGGTGATGTCTGATAAGTCCGATATTTATTTGCAATATATAGAACTGTAACCGCATTATTCTGCAATATTAAATGATGACAAACTTCAACAGTCGCTTTGTTTGTACATTTCTATGCTAATGAATAAAGGACCAGTGTTTTACATCTGAAACTATTAAACCGATTGCCACGTTTCGAAGATTTTATCTACAATCTTTAATGCAGGCTCGAGTATGAATCTCGGCTCCTTTTTTATCCATTTTCCTCAGGAGTGTAATGCTTTTTGAACTTATCTGTGTACTATGCTATCCACGGAATAGATAAAAGAGGTTGGAAAGGAAATCATGCTTGAATTGTATGAAAACCAGTGTCGCCGTTTGACTCCCCACTCTTTATTTTTACTACTAACGCAATCTAATACGTACGTGCATTTCGCACACACTATGCAGAAATCACTTGGAACTCTAAGTTACTATTGGGTCCATAGAGATATAATTTACTTCTGATATCTATGATTGGTTCACATACTAGAGCAATTTCTATACCTAAATGACGTGCATTTGTCAAATGCTTGACACGCATAAAAACAACATATACATAACTAGGGTTGCAGTCGACTATTGATATCGATAGAAGATTTTAACACGAGATGAGGGATATAAATGTTAGTAGATAAAAAGGTAACACAGATAAAAAAAAGATGTAACTGTATTTATTTGTATATATTTATATAAAATAGGTATACTAAATATTTTAAGTGCTTATTTATTCAATTATTGTCCCCGAAATAAAGTGTATTTATTAAGTAACATCCGTTTGCTTTCTTGTAAATTAGAATTTTCCAAAATAAAGTGCAATCTTACATTCATATATTTTTCTATAATAGCTTTAGTTAAATCTGTTACAGGACTAGCTGTAGGATATAATCCAATCTTATGATTACTAATATTGCTGAATAATAGTCGTAATTTGTCGGAGACAGCAAGAGCAAATTTGTATTAGGTAAATCTTTCGACGGGTATAATAGTCCACCCTTATCTTTTGCTAAAATAAATCTATGGTCAGTATTTATTTCATTACTTAATACCGCTCCAATACAAATACTACAATAAATTTTTTTCATCAAAATATGAGCAATGTAACCAGCAATATGGCTAATTGGTTACTATATATATAATTTGGTTACTAAATACTGAAATATTTTGGAAAAATAAATTTATGTCTTCATCGTCATTTGTTTCAGAGATTATTTCATCTTCCACTAAACCATTATTAGGTAGTCGTTTTATTTATACGTACTATAGGCGAAGATGTGCAATTGAGTATAGTGATATTTTCCAGGGCCGTGCAATTAGGTACCATTATCGAGAGACTTTAATTCTACATGAACCAGAAGCATTTTTTTATGCTGCTTTGAATTGACGGACTGTGGGATTGTTGTTGCATCCGCCATGAGATCTAATATTCCCAAATAGCATCTCGAGGTGATCTTGGCTTATTTTGTAGATAGGCAGGCAATTTATCGAATTTTTATCGAATAAGTCACATCTCTTATTCGTTGCAAAGGACTCCCCAAAAACAAAGCCCAAACCATGCGATGCGTCTACTCGTGAAAGTATCGTCTCTATACAATACACTACGCGCTATCTATTGCGCGCGTTGCGTGGATTGCTTGCGTACTTTACAGACAATGTATATTTTTTCTATTTGTTTGCAATATCGTTGTTTTGATCGGTAATTACGTAATATAAAATACATTTTTGAAAAAAAAAATACCTTAGACTAAGTTTTTCGACTTACCTATGAAAAAAAAAATGCCTCCTTGCTTAATACTTGATGTCTGGCTTTGATTTTTATAAATAATAGTAGCGCAACACGGCATTTTAAACAAATTTTACGCAGCTCTTGTCACAATCACATTGCAAGAGCGACTAAAAGCACGACATTCGTGTTTTGTTTCAAGTATGATTATCTAATCATACTTGCGGCGCGCCGGCTGCGCCCACATTTCCTTTCCAACCTTATTTATCTATTCCGTGATGCTATCTATGTTCTATAAGTATGTCTCCATAATACAGCCTGAACGTCTTCACGGCCCATGTCCTATGGTGTGTGTTCTAAATCCGTATTAAAAACGCAAGTGACACCGGGAAGAATAAAAAAAATATATTTCATGAGAAATACCTGGGCTATTTTTAATTTAATGTTAGGTTTACGTTCTATACGGTTCTCATTCTCCTTGATCGGTTGCAATCTATAAATCATAATTTAAGAGCCTTTACGCCTAGCGCGCGATGTTTTATGTAATTCATGGGTAATTCAAACCCACACAAACGAATCGCCGTGTGAGTAGCATATATATACCTATGGTGTTAGTATATTCTATAGTCAAATTAACCCACTATGATCCACGTATTGAATTGATTTCGTTTGCGACCAGTGTTTTAGAGAAGTTTTAAAAAATTTACAGAAAAATAATTACTATGCAATAATCAAAACTTTAAATGTATGATTGTAAAAAATATGCTCTAGTTTCTTGGTAGGCTATTATTATATTAAATTAAATAACGTATATCGTCGAAAAATACATTTAAAATTTGAAATATTTCACATTTTTTTTATTTTAATTTTTCATAGATAAGATACAAAAACCAATTTTTTTTCTACTAACTATAATCTCAAGGATCTTATCAAGTTGTTTTAATTTTTTGTTAATAATATATTTCAGTACTTTTATGATATTTGGAGCTTCGAAACTGACACTAAAAGAGAAATTAACAAACCTCTAATAAGTAATCATGATAGAATGCGTACGTACTAAATTAATTGAAATATTTTTTCAACTAACTATTTAGACAAAATGTCCTACAATTATTAGTATGTAACATATGATATAAGATATGTGGTTAATGATTTCAAGGTGTTTAATAAGTACTGTTTTCAAGGCAAACTGCGTAGGAAGGCGTAAACGCTCTTAAACCAATATTGAGTTGACGATGAAGTCTAGTTTAGAATATCTGATGTAGACCCATCCATCCTGTCCACATATTGAAGATTGGCGAGAGGATCCACCTACTGAGTATCATTTTTTTTATTTTATAGAGATAAAAAATAATTGTGTATTACAGTATAACACAGTACAAACAATGTTAACATAGTTTTGATTAATATACGATCAAAACCATTTTCCAAAGTTTAATTAACATTTAGCCAAAACATTGCATATGTATTGGTATTCTGTGTTGTTAGCTTCGTATAAACAAAAAAAATTGAATTACTTACAGGTTTAAATATATCACGTTGTCTATTACTATTTTATTAAAATTAATTGTGTAATAGTTATAAAAAGAAGTTAAATTTAACAGTTATACGCAAGTATTTGCATCTGCCTCTTAAAATATGAGTATATAATGTAAATATAATCAACATCCGGGAAGATGTTATTGTGTGAGCCAGCAAGTCCATGTAGTTCAATTTATGGGACCCAGATTAACCTAAAGCCGCCGGGGAGTCCGGCTTACTTCTCTGACGAGCCTCACCAACATTGTGGACGGGTGCCGAAGCCGTCCCTGCTCCTCCCTCAGCAACAAATGCCCATTCCTCCTCTCTGCTTCATCTCAGCGTACTTTTGTGTTATAACTAGCTGCCCAGGACCTAACACTTTCCAAAATCACAGTAACAAGTTGGAAAGTGACAGGTCCTCGACGTCAGAGCCTGGCTATGGCACTGCTCCTACCCTCTAGTGCACGACTCAAGGCCCAACAAACATTTTGGCGCTAAGGGCAACCTTTTTTAGGACTTATAGGGTTATAAATAGTCTACAAGTGCTCTGATAATAACATTTAACGCTGTAATGGTGTTAGGGATTGGCAATTAAACCTTCAAGGAGGAAAATAGTAACAAAGAAATTTATTAACACCTAAGTTGTTAGCGTAGACTTAGTCGGAAACCAAACATAACTTACTATTATAAATATTATAGCTTTAAGTAGCAATAGGCATTAAAAGCAATTATAAGGTAGCTACTAACAGTTGCTACAGGCTGATGGTCTTCAATAGAGTTATCTAAATACCTTATACCAGTGGTTCTCAAACTTTTTTGATGGCGGAACACATTTGAGGAGAGACATTTTTAACGGAACCCAAAATAAAAAAAAGTTATGTGCATTCTTTGATTTCGATTGATTCTCTGAATC